>VXAD01009322.1:938164-1090654 GCA_013399195.1 Dicrurus megarhynchus
AGACTCCAGATCCCAAAGAGAGGTAGTGGGGAAAAAAAAAAACTTACTATCTTGCAAGAAAGCCCAATATTGGCAGCATTCATGTTATGAAAAAGTCTCACAAATACAGTGGGATTTAGTTTTAATTGTAGTCATCATGGGGACTGAGGGGTTCACTGCTTTAGACAGTTTACTTTTCACACTATAAAGTCATAGTTTAGACAAATAATATGTGGGATTTTTGTCCTTGACAGATTGGAGTACTATTTCTAGTCCTAATCTTGTTATCTCAGTCTCCATCTTTCTGTTTTTTCTTGCTGTTTTATCTTCAGATTTCAAATAACAAAGTCAAAACTTCAGCTTCTGAAAAAATACACTAAAAAATGAGCTGTGCAGAAATACATTTGAAAATGTATGTATCTCCAAATAAAAGCTGCTAGACTTTTTACAGTTCTACCTTAGGAAATTTCCAACCTGAATATGAAAAAAATTTGTGCCTTCTGTGCTTTTAAAGTTGTTCCTAGCCTGACTGAATGTGCAGCTGGTAGTGATCTACAGTTTATGTTTATCCTGCTGAGTGAAAATGAGGGAGGACATATTTGTAGACTCATTCAGCTAAAATTCTGAAATGCTGTCTCATATACTTTGTTCTCCTGAAATGCTGCCTTGTTCAGTCAATTTTCTCAGAGGTTCCTTTTGCTAACAATAATGCTTAATAAATCCAGCATCCAAACTTTTAATGTCTAAAACCAGCTGTATGTAAGAGGTCAGTTTCTGTTCATCTTCAGTTGTAAGGACTTTCTGAGGACAAGATTAGGAAAATACATGTTTGAGGGCAAGTCATTTTAGGCAGCAAATAAAAGTTATAGATGCTTAGTTATGGTGAATACTTAGGAGCTAAAATATTTTTATGGAATCCCCTTTACTTTCACACATCCATTAGTAAAGCAGAATATCACTTAAAAGAAAAATCTTACGCAAAAACTACCCCTAAAATTATTATCTTCTAAAAATCTCACTTATTATTTTCCATAACTTTGGTTCCTGAAAATTTCCAAATATATTTAAAGATCACATTTAAGAAAGGAAACGTTGCTTTTATTTAAAATACATGGAAGGCAATAAAGATGGGTTTTATGCATCAGTCTGTCTGTATGGTATCAATGCCTTTAAGTGTACTTGCCACTAACAGTCAGTACTGTAGATATATCCCAGTGCTTCCTTTTTGATAGTGTCTTGTTGCTTTTGTTTTGTTTCATTGGGCTTTTTTTTTTGCCTATGTTGTAGTAGCTCTTTTTCTGTCTGTGATACACCAAGATACAGTATTCTATGCTTTTGTAATATAGGAGATGCTGTTTTATCTATGTGCAGTACTGTCTTTTTGCTCAACATCTCCTTGAAAAGGACAATTGTTTTCCTTAACCAACACTTCAACAACTGTTGTGAGTAGCTGGTAGGGGAGATATGTGTGCTTGTTGATGTTTAAGGGTTTTTTTGTTACTTGTGTGTTTTTATCTTTATTTGAAGTCACAGATTTCTCATCTACTGAACTTTTTACACCATGTGGATAAAATCTGATATTGTATGCCTTAGTGCGTGATTCTCTTCCTCTTCACTTTAACAGCTACTGATACTCCCGAGTATATTTATCTGTTTATGTGATTTATCTTAGTATGTGCTAACTCTTGGGAGAAAAAAAAAAAAAAGGGGAGGAAGGAAGAAAATGTACCTATTTATCTGCATGAAGTAGAAAAAAATTGTTTTATTTCTGCTGCCTTGTTCACAAGCTTTCTCTTTCATTGCATATACATTTTTAACTTCTGGGCTTTGAGGGCTCTACCGTTTTTATTCATTAAAGTAGTCTTATGGCTTAAAGTATTTAGTAATAATGACTGTCACTTCATAAAAGTGCTGTCCCTTTCCCACATAAGCCATTGTTTTTCTCAAATGCTGGGTGACTATACTGCAAGGCAGTCCCTCTCCATAGCAATAGCAGAATTTTTTTCTTCAATCTTTTTCTTTTATATACTTTTCATTCAGAGCACACTTGTAAATAACACAAGTAATAGTCTATTTCTTTGGGCTGAATTTGTTACTATTCAAGTCCTCTGGTTATTACCAGTAGTTCTTCTGTTCATCTCAGATTTTAAGGATTTTCTGTTCAGTTGACTAAATATGTAAGAAATTATAGATAGCTTTTTATTTCAGAAACTACATTACTAAAGTTACATGTTCATTCAAAATCTTTTGGTCTTATGACATAGTTATCTTCATTTTTGTCTATGTTTTATTTCCATTTCTCATTTAAATTTTTCCTGTAGCATATTAATTCTGAAACCAATGTATTCTTTCAATGTTAACTTCTGTTTGTCATACGACTGTACAATTTAATAAAACTCTTGTATTGAGATATCTCAGCTGTTTTCCTCCTAAATAGAATGGGAAATAGTTTGATGTTGCTGTTGGCTTGTCCATACTACTTCTAGACAATTCAGTTGGAAATTTATATGTTTCATTCATGCAAAAACTAAGTTCAACATTCTTTAATAAAGGGATTAGATCTTTGCCTTGTCTATGGTTATGACATCTACATTAAAAAGTATGGAGATTTCCAGCTGAAAATCACCATTTTTTTACTTCCAACTTCTCTGAAGAAGTATAAGAACTAGTTGAAAGAACTTTGCTGTAAGTTTTTAGAGGAGAACTTCTCTTTCATAAGATTTGAATGTTCAAGATTGCACTCTTTTGGGCAAATATTGTTTTAGAAAAAGTTCTTCATAATTGCAGGACCAAAACAAAGTAGTTTTTTGCCATTTTATAATTTCAATTTTCTTTTTGCTTTTGGGGTTACTTGTCCTCCAGTCCTCATTCCTCCAGTCCTCATTCCCCATTCCCCCACACTCTCTTTTATCTTTCTGATTTCCTTAAATTTAATTTTGATTTCTGTATTGGGTTTGCATGGCCAAGCTTTGCTTGTGGGTGGCCACAGCAGTGGCTTCTGCGAGGAGCTGCCAGAAGCTTCCTCCATGTCCAGCAGAGTCAATCCCTGGTAGTTCCCAAGATGGATGTGCCACTGGCCAATGCTGGGCCAATTAGCAATGGTGGTAATGCCTCTGTGATAACAGATTTAAGAAGAAAGAAAAAAACCAAAACATGTTGCAGAGTTGTAATTGTGTCCAGAGAAGAGTGAGAACATGTGAGAGGAACTGCCCTGCAGACACCAAGGTCAGTGAAGAAGCAGAGGAAGGAGGTGCTCCAGGTGTTGGAGCAGAGATTCCCCTGCAGCCCATGGTGCAGCCCATGGCGAGGCAGCTGTGCCTCTGCAGTCCATGGAGAACCATGGGGATGCAAAGATCCACCTGCAGCCTGTGTAGGAGCCCCATGCCAGGAAGGTGGATGCCTGGGAGGAGGCAGTAACCTCATGGGAACCTCATGGGAGACCCAAGGAGAGAGGAGCCCACACTGAAGCAGCCTGTCCTTGAAGGATGGCACCTGGCAGAAAAGTGACCAGCACTGCAGCAGTCTGGGGGGCACTGTTGCCTGTGGGATGGACTCATGCTGTAGAAGTTCAAGGAGAGCTGTCTCCTGTGGGAGGGACCTCAGAGTGCAGCAGGGGAACAACTCCTCTCCCTGAGCAGCAGGAGAAACAACAGGTGATGAACTGACCATAACCCCATTCTGTGCCTTCCTGCACCTCTGGGGTAGGAGGTAGAGCTGAGAAGGAAGGAGGGGCTGGGGGAAGGTGTTTCAAAGGTTTTATTTTATTTCTCATTATCCTGCTCTGATTTTGTAAGTAATAAATTCAATTAATTCTAATTCTAGTTCTAGCTTGTTTTGCCTGTGATATTTGGTGAGTGATGTCTCCCAGTCCTTATCTCAGCTCTCGAGCCCTTCATTATATTTCCTCTCCTTTCTCCACCTGTGGAGAGGAGTGATAGGGAGGCTTTGGTGGGTGCCTGGAATCCAGACATTGTCTACCCACTGCATTTTCCTTGCTTAATTTCTATATGGAAACCAGATAATGATGTAGCAAAACACCACATACTTCCCTGTATCTTCTTCCACAAAATAAGAATGAATTGTTTCAGATCACTTGTACTTCATGTGGATGGGTATGACTGACAGCTCCTTGAAAGTGTTTGGGCTCAGCCTTTTGGGTAAAGTAGTAAAATTGCATGACTGGAAGCTATATTTCTGAGAGATTGTTAGGTATTAGGTCAATGTTCTCCATAATTTACAGGCATTACTGGGAAACACTTTCTCTAAATCAACCTTACAGGGTCCTATTTCAGAACTGCAGAAATGCAGTTAAGAGATCTCCATGTGAAACTACTCATAATGGGGCATCTTACTCGGGCAGAAAAAGGTAAGGATTGATGAATTCATCTTTAGACCCTGCAAAGAGAATGAGGAAGAGTGCCAGATGGCCAAAAGAAAGATATAAGGAGTCTGTTATGCTTAAGACTAACAAGTGATCCAGAGGGTAATGTTTCCTTAAGGCATAATCAAGCATTCAGGAGGCAGATGGTGGAAAGAGTAGGGAGTCAAGACAGTTCTAATTAGTCCAACACCATATGGAGTTGCTTCTTTTCTAGAAGCTCAACCTTCTAGACAAGCCTCTGGGTTTACCTACTGGACATCCCAGAGATCTTTGAAAGTGTTTAATGACTCACAACCAAGTCACTTGCCCAGATTTTTACTTTAGGGAAATAAGTGGATGATGTTAAGTGTGGGAAGCCCGATTCATAAATCTCCAATATGAAGCTAAGATGTAGCTGGATTGGGACTGTACCAACAAACCAAGAAATTAAAATTCCTATGTCTGATATAGCTGGCGTCTACAGAAATCCCTGAAATATTACTTCATTTTGTTTACATTCGTAAAGACTCATCTTCTTACTTTTAGCCAGCATGTAGGAGAAAGTATTGCAATTCTGCTGCCATTATATATGTCAGCTGTACTCCTATTTTGCAGGGTTTTTTGGCCACTGTGATCACCCCCTTTACCACTACTCTTAAAAAGTAGAATATATGTTCTGCATCTTAACTGTATTTATCTGTACTTGTATCCTTTCTTTATTTTGTTGAAAAAGTCCCACACCATCTGTACATGCTGGGAAAAACAATGGTTTTTAGTCCTGGGAGAATACGAAAGAGAAAGCCATTAGAGAGCATATCTACAGTTTAGGGTAGATTGCAGTGCAGACAGGCAGGGACATTTCTAAGGGGTGGGGACAGTGGGTAAAATAGGGACAGTAAGACATGTGAAATCAGGATCTCCCAAATCACATCTGGAAACAGCACAGCATAGCAGGCTAATTCAGTTGAATGGATTCCTCATCAATGCCTTTACAATGAACATAGCATCTTCTGCATGCATCAAGAAAATATTAATAAAAAATCTAGTGTTATATTTTTCTGATACTACCTGCAGCCATTGAGAAACACTGAAAACATGTAGAAGATCTTCAGAAACAGAAAACTCCCACTACCTCATACTTGTGTACATGTGTTGTCAGTTGAATTTTAAATAAAACTGTTGTAGCAAGTGATGTTTAAGCCCCAATATGTCCCAAGAATATTCATCTCATCACTGACAAGTGATTAAGTGCATTTGTCAAACCTTGTCCTCTGCCTGAAAAAATAAATGCAGTATCCAGATCACCTAGTATTCTAATGTCAGAAAATACATTGACATTCATCTTCACACGTTTGGCATCTCAGTGTCTTTCAGTATAACTTTTTAGTTGACTCCTAGAACTTTTGTACGAAACAAGACAGACTGCCTCCTTATTGTCACCAATCACTTACTGCTTATTTTTTCCTTCATTTATATTTTAAAGAAGAATTTTAGTTTTTCCACTTCCTATATTGAAAAAAAAGTCCTTGTCAACTTATTCTCATTATTTCCTAATATATTCATTAAACTTAACCTAAATGTTTATAAACCATTCATTTTAAAGACAGGAAATTATTTTTACTAATTATTTTTAGTGACTCCTTTTCAGTTCAACTTTCCTTAAATACTGCAAGACATCTTTACAAATAAATGCATAGCTTTTTGTTTTGAGAGTTATCAACTGGCACTCAGAATCTGAGGCAGTCTCTGGGTCATGCATTCTACAAAGATAACACTCATAAGCTATGGGTGAAATTACCTTCTTTTATTTCTTCTGTTACCAAATTCAGACTTTAAGGAGTGATCTAGGCTGCTATTCTTTTCATCTCCAGGTCCAAAGCTTTACTATCCCCTAAAGCTCTATCTCTGCTCAACTACTCTGTAAAGCTGTTGAGAGAGGTAATGACTAACAAGAACTGAAGTGCCAGCATTATGTATGTGACACAGCATCAGCATTATACAAAACCTAAACCCTAGTGTTTCTCAAAAATGTTAGTACCCTGAAATCAAAACTTGGCTGAAGAACAATTAAAAGACAAAATACAGAAAAGTTAAAATTATAGTCTTAAGAGAAGTATTTGTGCTCTATCAGTCTGTACAGGATGAAGTTGATTTGCAGTTTCAGTACATTTGCCCACTATTTAGAATTTGGTCTGGTCAGTGTGACATCTTAATTGACAAACGTTTTAATGGAATTAACTGTAAGGGAATGATCTTAACAACATTGCTCATTTTAAGTTAGGTGTGTACCTAACCTAATTGTCTAGGCTCCGTGTATAGTTAGCAGGGAGAATCCCCTCCAGGGTACAACTGATGCCATTCACATCTTGCTCAACACAGTAATTCAGATTCTGTATCTGATTTATCTTTTCTTTTGCAATGTGTCTTCTTCTCATTTAAAAATCATTTGACTGGTTAAAAATACTGTGCTCCTCAACATGGATGTTAAGTACCTAAGTAACCACACTGTAGAAATAAATGTCTTTTCTTTTTTATTTCTTTTGCCCTCATGCACAACACTTCTGGATCACCTGACCACAGACTCTAGCTGTTTTCTCTATGGATTAGTTATTCATGATCCTCAATAAATAGTTGTCTCTTCAATATGTCATCTTCATTAGCAAACTCCTCATTTCTGCTGAAAATGATTGCTCTGGTGCTTGTACAAGGCCAGATACTTTGCTCCTCCTTATTACTAGGTGTGCAGCACTTGGTGGCAGCTCATCTTTCATGATGATGGACAGGAATGAAGTGTACTGGAACATAACAATTATAGCCTTGTGAGGAGGAGAAGAAAACAAACTCAGAAAATGTGTAACTGTTGGGGTTATTTGAAAGTTTTTCTCCCAAGATGGGCATGAAGGGTTTGACTATAAAAGACTCAGGAAAAGAAACTGAGGGATGATGCAAAGAGTGCAAAGAGCAAGTAGAGAGGCTGTGTGCATAAGTCCGTGCTGTTGGAAAATGAAGGCTTTGCAGCACCTAAAATCAATCCCAACACCTCAGATAAAACATTGCTTTAATCCATCAATGCTTGAAATGCATTTTATTTTATCCTATAATTCTTTTCTTTAGAGACAAGTCACTGCAAACTTCATTGGTATTTCTCTTTTCCTGAATTCTGTTTTATAATTGATATTTTACTGAATTTTTTTGTTTGTTTTGTGCATTTTCTTCTTTTTAAATTAATTATTCATTAAGGATTAATTTTGGGACTGAAATTGCTTTCAATAAAAACTTAAATACATAATCATAATTTTCATGATAATTACTAAACATAATGATTGTATCTAACTCTTAATGTTAAATCAGGAAAACTTTTAACTCATATATCTAATATTTCACATATTTAAAATTACTATTTAGGCCAGGTTTTCTCTAGAGATTTTTTGTAAAACTATTTTTCAGTAGCAGACTTCTGGGATTGTTCATTTCCCTTCCTGTTCGGATCCCAACTTTAAGAAGAATTCCAATACGAAGAGCATCTGTTTTGAAGAGCTAATGAAAGAGATTGCTGGAAAGAAAAAGAAAGAAAGTTTTGGGGTTTTTTTTCAGGAATAAACTAATTTACCACCAGTAGGAGTGTGTCCCAGTCTATTCACTACATTATTAAATGAAATTATCTTGTCTTAATTTATAATCTCAGTTGCCTTTTTGTTAAAATCCTTTTTTTGAAAATCAGGTTCTTATTCATTATGCCTTGCCTATGAACATCCTTTAATTCCAATGAAAACAGAAATGCACAAGATTGCAGAAACTGAGGTAACATTTTTGCTGGAAAGTTAAGGAGGTTAATAGGTCAAATAATTTTGACATAAATTTTAGCTGCACTATCTCTGCTTTATCAGACAGAGGGGACAATGATCTGTTGAATCTCCATTTCCTTGATTGATGCCCCAGGAGAACCATTGCAGGGTCAATTCAACTGGTTTCCTGGAGTGGACTGAGGCTCCTTTGTGGAGATTTTGTTAAACCTGCTGGGAATGTCTGCTTTTTCTGTAAGCAATCATTTTTTGAAACATTTATCTGTCTGTATGGGTTAACACTTTTTCATAAACTAAACCAGCTTTTCAGAAAGGAACTGTTGCACAAAAATGAAATGTTTGATACACGGCAATGTGATTTATGTAGATGATTTTTTTTTTCCTGAATGCATGAACAGAAAGATGTTGATAAATTGTAGTGAGTTTAGTGGAGGGTTACCACAATGGGACAGGATGGAGCACTTTTCCTGCCAGGAGAAGGCAAGAAACAGGTCCTAATGCAGTCTGGAGAAGAGATGGCTGTGGGGCCACTCCACAGCAGTCCTCCAATCGAAGGAAAAGGAAACTTCTCAAAGCATCAGTGAAGAAATAGTAGTGTACAATACCTCGTTTACACTCCAATAGCTGGGGTTTTTTTCTGAGTTTTACTAAAGACTTCAACCAGTCCGAGTTCAATGAGTTCAATGTTAAAAATAAATTATTATATTAGCATTAAGAAAAATTTTTGATTTTGGCATTAGGAAGAAAAAAAAGAAAGGCTTAAAAAGCAAAAGAGCAGAAAAGAAATTCTACTGTTGGAAACACTGAATATTAAAACACCTAGTTTTGTCAGTCAACAAGGTGTGAAGTTAATTGTTCTAGGAAAGTTTCTGCCAGCTGTCCCTATATAACATTAATGTAAACTTACTTTGAGAGTACAATTTATTTGTAAACAATGGCTTAATCATGTGAGTTTTACACAGTGATGTTTTCCATCTGCAATTACTGAATTGTCTGCTAACCACGTTGTCCACTTTTCTGCTGCAGTTTCAAGGTTCTCCATGAGAAGATGAGAAAAACTCATTTCAAAGGTATTAAAAGTACACAGTTAGAAAGTAGGTCTGGGTAAATGGTTTGGAAAAAATCCAAATTTTATCATGCATGAAAAGCACAGAGCACAGAAATAATGCAAGAAAATAATTTCTTATGCTATTTTAGCCATCCTGTGTGTCCACATTTATCTGAATACCAGACCCAAACATCTTGGGTGATTGATCATTGCTTCATGAAGGCTCTAGTCTGCATTTAGCTTGCCTTTATGCAACCATGCAATGACATCAAATGACGTCATATGTGATGGATATGGCTTTGAGAAAAACACAAAAGAACACAGAAACAGCATTATAAAGTTTTCTCTGCATGATTTTAATTCATTTGTCATCCATTCTGAACGTTAATGAAAATAACAGAAAATCCATGAAGGTCTTTGATCTTTGGAGGGAGGTTTTGTGACAAAGCAGCTTCACCAGGAATCATAGAATCATAGTATCATTTAGGTTGAAAAAGACCTCTAAGACCATTGAGTCATCTTCCTTTGTCTTTCCATTCCTCACTTTCCCAAACACATATCTTAGCTGTAAGGGAATTTGAGATGCGATGGCCTTTTTGAATGAGATATGTCAAGGTGTAACTTTCAAAGCACTTGGGACTAAAATCTTTTGCCCTGTTTAAAACCCAAACAATGTAACATTACGTGGGAATATATGAGACTGAATCCTCTGCTCAGTTCAGAAATTCTGTGTGACATAGACACCGAGTGATATTCATATGGCTGCTTTCTATTTAGCACCACTACAGGTTGGCTTGCAGTGCTGTGAGCACTTCACCACCACCACTGTGCTCTGCTGGTGCACAGGATCCTTTCCATACTTGTCAAGTTCTGCCTTTGATGTCCACAATTCAGGAAGACTGTGGTTTGTACTGTGTCACAACATTTGCCTGTGTCACACAGTAGAGTCGCAGTAGTTCTATTGCTTTTGAGGAAAATTATTCCTACACTGAATGGGACTGAGGATTTCTAACTTGGTGATTGTGACAAAAAACTACCTCTGAAAAGTGCTTGAAAATCACTTTTTACTCAGTGTTTATCAAGCACCTTAACAAGACATTTTGCCATTGTTTTTTCCATCCTATACTCATGGAATCTGCTGTGAAAATTAAATTACATTAAAGGCAATTCCAGGATGCTTTCCTGGATTTCAGTCCTGAACTGCACTCCTCAAAGGGAGACCATGGGTGCACACTACAAAGAAAATGGTTAATACTTAATGAGCTGGGTAGGAGCAGTTTACTTAGTCACTAATAAGTCACTTACAGAAATTGTAGCACTTGATTTAAGCCATACCTCAATGCCTAGATTATTGAATCACTCTTATTGAGCTGCAGTTTAAGACAAACAGCTGCCTGTTTTAGAACACATTAACTTATAGATGCATATTACCTTATACATACAGTTTATTTCTATTTTAATTAGAAAACACTTAAAAATTCTCATGATAAGCAATTTGCCAAGTAAAAAGATCATTATTTAGGTATTAGTAGAGTTGGCAAGAAAACAGAAATTGCTATCTATTGAGAAATTCCTACATTTTGAATAACTTTAATTACCTGTGAGAATAGAAGTCAATGTTTCAAGGCATTTTACGGATTCAAAGGGCTTAAATGTTTTGTTTTGGAAACACTGATGTAACCCTTCAAAACATGAGACCACTGCAATATGATTTTAAATTTTAAGTGTAATTACTATGTATAACATATTAGGTACAAGGACTGAAATTGAATATCTTATTTTTACTTTCAACCATAGAGGTCAAAGAAACTGAAACATTTGTGTCAAACATTTTTTTATCATGAGGGCATTTTTTTAATCAACTTGATCTCTTTCCTTTTAAGTTTTTTTTCCTATTAATTGCTAAAACTAGTCAGTTGTGTACTGATCCTCATAAAAGTGTGTTTTGTAATAGGTGTGAAGGGTATTTGAGCAGGTGGAAAATGAAAACAGGAAAAAAGAACTTGAATTACCTCCCTGCATAGTAAGTACAATCCTTGCAAGTATGAGGCACTAGTTGTATCTGTCTGGAGTACTATATACAATTCTGGTCAAGTTAAAAAAGTATTTGCTCAGACTGATTACTAATATGAGAAAGGGTTTGGAAAACCTTTTATGTTGGAAAAAACTTCAGCTGAGTAAAATGAAAGTGTATCTATTTTAGCTAAAGAATACATTGCAACAGAATAATAGGATTTATTTTGTCAATTAATAATTTCTGTTCATAAATTACAAGAAGGCTTTTAATATCTGAATGTTTCACCATCTCAAGTGTGATTCATTTGAACACAACTGGGTAAAAAACATGTTTTTAAGTTGTAGTTTCCTAAATTTGGGATGAAATTGTGCTATATATTTGCTTCCAATTGCAGGGATTAAAACCAAATATTCCATGGGCTGCTGGGAGGTGCTTCAATAAGTACCCTGAGGTATTTTTAAAGCAAGCAAAACTCTAGTCTGGCTTGCAACTTTTCTTTATGAGAAAGAGAGGACAGAAGGGGCATTTCTGATAGGGAGGGAAGGAGCTAAAACCTGCAGCCATTACCTTAAAAGCACTCCCAAATCCAGTAATACAGGGATAGCCATTAAATGCTTTTCTACTTCTATATGCTACACTCACATGTTGCTAAAGGATGGTGTTTCCAAGCATGCCAACCGAGGAGTATTTTAAATGGAGTCTTTAAACAGCAATGTGGTGAGAAGGCAGTCTGCTGTGTTAACACCTCTGTTGTTAAAAGATAAGGTCGTATTTCTCATTTTGACTTTAATGGCTGCTTCTTACTCTGTGTTTCTGCTCCCTGTGTGGTCTGTACTTATATCTGCTACTTTAATAACTACAGCAAATTTTTACCATGACCATTAGCACAGTAGAACAAATGCAGCATGGAAAAACTGCTAAATTATTTCTCGATAAATGTACCACTAGCAAATTTGCTACTTGTTCTCTTATTATTGAGTCCATATCCTTTATCCTGGAAGCATAATTTCTAATTTCCATCTTGCATTTTTTTATCTCAGAAATCCTACTGAGTCGGCCAACATGCCAATAATAACATATGGGCAATAAAATGGGAAGTCACCTTTAAAAGTCATAGACCTTAACTCATAATCAAACACAACAATAAAAATAAAAAAGTAAAGTTGAAAATGGGAAAAATGGAAAGTGACACCTTTTATTTTTTACCTCTTTAAAGAGAATAAAAGATAAGAGGCATTTATAGGTATTGTTTTTGGGGGTCTTTTTCATTGTTGTAGTTATTGCTTTTTAGATTATTTGTATTCATTGAGTTATTCTTTGCCTCTCAGTATGCTTATAGTGAATTCAGATTCATATATTGTACGGATGGAAAGAATCATTATGATTATCTATTCCCAACACCTGTGTAGCAGCCCATAAAATCTGAACTCATACTTCATGCATCAAGTTCATATCTTCTGCTTGAGGGACAATAGATCTCTTAGAAAGACACCCAGTTTTGATTTAATGTCTTGATTCTCTCTGACTAATGTTTACACCTTTCTAGGACATGCAGCAGGCTTGGAAACATGCTGTAAGTAAATGGGATCTTGAGGTTCCACCTCCATTGACTTTCATGTTAGAATTGTTAATTTAAAATTGACTTTCACAGTATTTTTAATGTACTGAAAAGGGAAAAAAATCTCTTGTAGGTACTTCACATTACCAAAAAATGCTAAAGATTGAGTGATGGTATCTGCACAAAACAGAATATATATAATATTTCAGAAAACAAAACAAAACAAAAAAAGCAAAACAAAACCAAAACCAACCAAAAAGCCTTAATTTTACAGGTATAGCTACTAGAGACACAAAGCCTGGCTGACCAATTATGAGTGAGAGTTGGTCAGAAAGACCACCTTGATCTTTGTCCTTCTTCGTTTGATTGCTAAATTGCATGAAGTAGATAAACACTTCCATCAGTTCTGCTAATCCTTCCTATAAGATTGTACTTACCTAGGGTTTTTTGTGACTAATCAAAGGAAATATCTGAAAATTTTGTGAAAGTGAAGTTTTTTTGGTGTTCACTAAGAGGCATGGCAGAGACTTATGAGTAGATTTCTGTTCTTCAGAGATAAAATAATTTACATTAAATAAAAACAAATATAGAAAAAAACCCTGTAATGAACTAAATCAACTTGAGAAAAAGTCATTTTGCCTCATGATGAACCTTCTTTTGGAAAGCATACATTTTTTTTCAGATGAAAGGAAGAACAAAGCTTGCTTTCATTCAGGATGAAATAAAAGCTTTTATATTCAAGAGTCTTGCTAAATCTCTTTTAAGAAAGAATCATATTTTTTGTCTAGCTACAAATCTAATGAGATATTATATACCCATTCTCTTTACCTATATAGGAAAAGGTGACAGTAAGGGAGTGATTAGTCATAGAATATGTTGATAAAAGAAGCTCTGAGAGATCATCCAGCCTGTCCCTCAGTCCAAAGCAGGATTAGCTACCAGTATGTCATTCCTGACTGATACCTCGTCAGTCTGAGCTTAAATGCTTTCAAAACCAGGGTGTTTACGAGATCTTTAAGAAATCCATCCTAAAGTTTCAGTGTTCTTACTGTTACAAATTGTTTTCTATACATCTGAACTACAGCTGGGATACTACAAGAGCCTCTCCAGTTGTGCTGCCTCCAACCTGCTGGGCACATTGCTGGCCACTGCCTGTCAGCAAAGGCTGGAGCAGTGCTGAGTAAGCACAAGGATTGCTGGCTGTGCTTGGCAGAGGATGCTCTGCTTGTACATGGCAGTCTGATATTTGCTTTCTTTGTAACAACATGACACAGTTGACTCATGCTCAGACAGCAAGCTGCTATAATTCCCAGATCATCCCCATTTGGCCAGTTGTTTCCCATCTTATATTTGTGCAGCTGATGGTTCATACATAACTGGAGTACTTTTCACTTGCCCTTTAATCTTGTTATACTGGATCAAATTCAAATCATCAGCTGTTGTATTCAGTGTTCCTTGGTGACAGCTACTTGAAGTGTTGCTGGACATAGACTAATTTTCTGTGGGAAATTATTTTCTAAAGCAGATCTGCACAATATCTGTACCTCCTTATTCCTTTTCTTCCACCAACTTTAGATTCTTAAGCAGTGACTTCCCTAGATTTTCTATATGATGAGTGGTGCATATCTTTTTAATTCACATTATTAGGCCAATAATATTGGCCGACGCCAAAGAAGGTGTGGGTTTTTTTTTTCCTTACAGATATATATTTACAGCACACTTTGCTGGTTAAGAGAAAGACAAAACAGACCTGGAGGATCAGAAAATCATTCTACTATTCTTAAAAATCATAAGATGAGATACAATTGCAGGACTAGGATCCTTGTCAGGAGTTGTCAGGAGGTATGTGGTGTTATTTTTTGTCATAGTTTATTTCCTTCTTCCTCAAAACTGTTGATACTCATGTACACAGATGCTGAGTGAAAGACTACAAAAGTGACTGTCACGTACACCTGGGGTGACCACAGAAGAATTGTGTGCAGCACAGTTCAAGGGGTTTATTTATACACCATATTAAATAATTTACTAGGCTGCACCAAAAGAAATATATAGCAGAAGGAAAAAAAAATATTAGATTGCATATATGATTAATCAATGTTTTAACATAGCCAGACAGCTCTCAGCATACCTTTGTTATCAATATGAGTTTTATATGATGCTGTGAAGAAGACAATGACACTGCTAACTAGAACTCCACCTAAAACCCCCAGATTTTGCCTAGCAAATTTGAACTACTTTGTTTTCCAACATCTATACAATTTTATATTTTATATCTTTTCTATTTATTTTATATATCAATTTATGGAACTATTTTGAGCCTTACAATAAATGTGCTAAAATAAAATCTTTGGAAGACTATAGGTGATCCACCTAAATATTATTATAATTGTTGTTGTTCTTGTTTCACATCTGTCAAACATGTCAAAGTGCATCAGTTTGGATGCACCTTGGTACAAGAGCAAACCTTTTTGACACGCAGAAAATATGACTGAGAATCAGAAGGATTAAGTGTTCTGTCAAGGATGGTGCTGCAGTTCTGAATTATTTACAAAACATGGAATTCAAAATACTGGAATTCAGCATTTCAGAGTCACAGTTTTCAAACTGCACATCTGAGAAATACACTTTTTGATGCTTCCCAACTTTGGGGGCAAAGTTAAACACAAGTCATTTCTCCAGTCTTGAATACTTCTATTGATTTTGGACTTTGAGTAAAAGAAAACTCAGTGAGGTCACAAAGTTTCTACTGTGGCAGCCACAGTGCAAGTGATTAAAACCCTGTCTCTCACCTTAAGTGTTCCAATTCAGTCTTGTGAAGTTTAACACCTCACCTCAAGTCCCAGCCAAATCTCAAGGGGCTTTGAATTGACATCACAAACACACCTCCAAGTTTAACAAAGAAGCCGAAAAAGACAAACAGGGAAAAGAAACACTTATATGCCAGGAGCAGCTATTCCACAGAGATTTGATCCAAAGGAAAGCTGGAAGAAAACACTGCAAAAGCACATTTTTTTTCTTTCAAGGGCTATAACTAGCCCCTACTCCTACCATAGGAGGGCTCAAGAGTGTCCAGATAAAACACTCTCATCTTTTACCTTAATGAACTCTGAACTGACAAGTCTTTTATGACAAATTCAGCACTCTAGCAGTAGCTTCAAAACTACATGAGATTTAGAGCACCATTTGAAGCCATATCTGGTTTGTCTTGCCTCTGTGACAAGTTCTCACAGTTCTCATCTGGGTCAGTAAATGGAGATCCCATGATAGGGAAAACTGACATCCCATTCATCTTGCTTTGCATGAGTGCTTTGCCTGTCAAAACAGCCACACAACAATGTTAGTTTTATATATTCTTAAGAAATGCAGCCCCAAATTGGCTGCCAAAACACAAGCAGGAAGAGTGCAGACAGGAGCAAACACCAAGATGAGGAAACAAATTGAAAATTTAGATGAATACAAATAAAAACCAAAAGAGGTGTTGTCATCTTTCCTTTTTTAGCCAGAAAGATGTATTGCCTTCTCTTTTTTTCCCCCCACATCCTAGTCAAAACCAGGTGCATGAAAAATGACATAGAGTTTGAGGTCAGAAAGAATGATCTGATCATTTAACTCATCCTCCCCCCAGTGTCTTATATCTGTTCCAGTGCTTTTTAATATAACTCAATGACCTTGGTTAAGATTGGGCATCTTTTTCAGCACACCAGAACAATTGGTATGGCTTGCATTTTAGACAAATGTGGGAGAAAGTGAAACACACCAGGAGCAGATCAGACCACTTTTGTGGAGGGGAATAAAGAGCTCTATCATACCACAGCATATGTCTGGTTGAAGGTAGTGGGGCGTGTGATTCAACTAAAATTTTTCTTTATTCAAAATTATATGTATTAGGGATGTGTTGAGGAGAGTGATTTTTGTTTCCCAAAGCCCTTCATAAAAGGAAGCCAACTACAACTTTCAGAGAGCCACAGATTTTAGAGCCAGAAGAGACCACCAGGCAATGTGCAAAGCTCAAGCTCAACAGCATAATAACTAAGCCAAAATTGGTTATCAGTGGAATATCACCATTAAAGGGGAAGAGTATAAGTAGCACTCAGCAGGCTTTGAAAATCCTGCTTTGATTGGGTTTTTTTGTTTGTTTGTTTGTTTTTTGTTTTGTTTTTTTTCTTTGTTTGTTTTGGTTTTTTCTTTTAATTTGAAATTAAATATATAATTAATTGTAAAATGTGTAAATTACACAAATGGGGAAAGTGGTAAATCATGTTGAGCATAAGGCAGCTATAGAAATTTATTGCAAGAATTTGTTAAGCTGGTCTCAGTAAATGTGTGTATATGTCTAAGAACTATTCATTTTCACTAACAATGTCAATAGGGTAAATGTGTTTATTTAGGAAACAGGAATGCATTCCCACTAAACAGGTGAAGTTGTTACTTTGAAAGTGACTAAGGTATTTAATGCAAAGGCAACTCAGACGAGGTCTCAAAGGCAGAAAGACCAATATGATCTTTGGGTTTTTAGATTGTAGAAGTACTACTTCTCTGAGCAGGAATAAGACAACAATGTGTCTCCTCTGGTGTTGTTTGGCATATGGAACATTAAAGATAACAAGTGAAGTTTTGCTGAGGTACTTGAAAAAGCCATTCAAAGACTTAAAAGGCTGTTAAAATAATTCCTGAAGAACAATAGCAAAAAATACTTTGAAAACAGTTAAATCTGTGTAGTTTATCAAAATGAAAATAGAGAGGAAGTGTAATTACAGTGTTTATAATCTTTTTTTTAAACGAAAACATTGTACTACATTATCAAAAGAATGAACAAACATCTTCGCTGTGTCATCATACTGAAGTTACACAACCATTTGAAACACGAGCTTTTTTCCAAATAAAAATTATGGGGACAAACATGTTAGCAAAATTGTCAGTTTGTGATACACAGCGTGTTAAACAGAAATTATTGTGAATCCTTACACTTAAGTTCTATGTATATATCCATGAAAAAGAAATTAGCTAAAAAGGAAGTGAAAAATGTATTATTTGTGTAACAAATAAACACTCAATTATAGTAATTTTAACTCATATGATGGTAGAGAGGGGACAGGAGTGATGAGAGAAGAATTAATCAAAATGAAATACATTTTCATTTGAAAGTTGTAGGATTCTTTCTCTTGTTGCATTATGATTATGAAAAGAAGGATAATTAATTTTATTTTCATTTGCCTGAAGTAGGAGATAATTATATTTTGTATAAATGTAAATTAAATACACACACATATATATAAGAGTAGGTACTAAAATAAAACAGTTCAGTTTTTTGTCTATTTGGCAAGATTTGATAGCATTTTAGCCTGGATAAAGTGAATGGTTTACTGTGGAACATTTAGAAGACCTCATGCAACCCTTAATAAACAATGTGCTGCTTTAACTAGTGTCTAAATTATATGCAAGTCAAATTAAAGATGTCATTTGTCATCTGTACAAGTAAAGTGACTCATGCACAAAATTAAAAAAAAAAAAAAATTGCCATCACACATTCTTTTATTTGCTGCTTCATCTTTATATAACATGAGGAAAGAAAGGCAGAACCACTTAGACTGATGAAGTCTGAAAGAAATTATAAGGCAAAACTAGTCAGTTGTAAATGCTTATGAAAGAGTTTAAAAAGCATAGTGAATTTACTAGGCTCAGAGATAACCAATAAAAAGAAGATTAATTGAGAAGAGTAAGTAGAAGGGTAGGCTTCACTTTACAGGCAAGGTAACTACAAACAGACTTCAAATTTCAAAAGCTTATGTTTGCAAAATTTTGGTATGTTTTCTACCAAGATTTATTCCTATTTACATCTCATTGCAATTCTTTCTAATCCTTTGACCATCATAATTCTGACATCTATATAGGAAATTGAATACAACATTTTCCTTCTTATATGTGAACAGTCATGTCATATTTTCTCTCTAGTTCTTTAAAGCCCAGAGGAAAAATTATACAATTATTCCACACTGCCTTTTATACCAAAATAAAATACATAAACAAACACAGCCTTGCCCACATCTCTTATAAATGATGGAAAAGAATTTTAAAACAGAGAATTTGAGATCTACTTATGCTAGATGAAATGGAGGTATAAGTATTATATTTTAGCAACCTCATTACAAGCTTCATAACTAGTATGGCTAAGGGCCACTCATTAATGCATAAAATACTAAAATGGTCTAAAATTTTCATATCAAGTCAAAGTATCGGGAATTCCCAAGAGACTGTTGATTTCAGCCCCGTATCTCTAGAAGGATGTGGCATCTCTTAGTGAACTAGAGATGAACTCTGTTTTATTTCCTTTCATATTTTCCATTTGTCATTAGAACGGTGATATCACAGTGTTCTGCAAGTCAAAGGGACAGAATTACTGTTATAACTAGTGTCATCAAATATTAACACTGGCTCATTTATATTTAGATATTTAATACTGTTCCAAACATTTTTCTGTACTGGTCTGGATTTTGTGTCTAAGATTATTTTTTTTAATGTTGTAAAGTCTACGACACAGTAATAAAATGGGGTTTTCTATTTTTGCTCATATCAGTATATTTTTGTCTGTAATTTTAATTTGGGTAGTACTACAGTGTTTGTAAAAAAAAACATTCACTGCAAAGAAATGCTTGCACATCTAGTAGCCTTGAAAAGAAAGTAAAAAAATCCCTCAAACTGCACAGGTTTCCATTACAATCCTGCTATAGTGGCACTCAGCGGAACTGCAGGTGCAACCTGATGGTTTCAAGGCAATGATCTTTTAGAACCTTCACCAGAAAAAATGGGAAATATTTCTATTATAAGATCTTTATCACTGTCATCCTCATCATCATCATTGCATACATCTGTATAAACATTTTCAGGACAATGAGCCTTTGACTACTTTTAGAAAAGGCTAGAAATTTGTGTTATGTAGTGTATTGTATGCAGAGTGGGACATAAATTATATAATAGTGAATAAGAGTGGGAACATTTAAGTCAATAAACTCTTTTAAGGATGTGACAAATTGAAGCCCAAAACCTTAAACATCTAAAATACAAGTTGTTTATTTGCTTAGGTTTTGGAGGGGTTAGCAAGAGGAGTAGAGACGTTCTTGTTGGTTTTGCTGCAACCGTCATGAAAATGAATTTGTGTGTTTGTTTAAATCTTTGCCAAGGGCATGGAGAATGACAAACAGGATTCTCTTGGTTATGGTAACATTACAAATGACAATAGTTGTTAATGCAAGCCCCAAATTAATTGTGCTGTAGCCTGAAAGTCAAACTTTATTGCAAGTGTGAATGAAGGCAGTATTTTATGCCCAATACACATTTGTTCATTCTTGAATGTTAGCCATAGATTTGTTTTCACTTTGTCTCAATTCATGTTTTTGTTTTTGCTTTACATGAGTCATTCTGCAATAGCAAATGTGCAGGAAGGTGGTAGATAGACTCGTGCAGAAGAGATTTTTCCTGCTAGAGCATCTTGTGACAATATGTTGACCTGAAACTCCACAGCAGCAATTCTGATGTTCTGAATGTTACAGAAATTGCTTTCAAAGGCAAATAATGTCTGTAGGCACTTTGCTCAAGGCCTGTGCTTCCTTCTTCTGTCTCTCAAACAGGCCCTCAGTTCTTAAAAGCTACAGCTGGGCCCTCTCTCCATGGTATCTATACATGTACACCATACCAAGGTATCATAGGAACGCACTACAGCTGAACCATGCAGTTCATAATCCCAGCTGAATGCTCCCACAGTTTTTAGGTGAACACTGTGAAACATTTTTGCCTCGTGTTTTCTAGACTGTATTTCTTAGGGTTATCTATGATATTCCACAGTTTCAATAGTTTCAAGAAGCTGACATAATTTATGGCATTTTTAACAGTCTCCCCAGAACACTGCGTTCATTTCCTTAAAAGTAGAATGCATCTTCTTAATGACTCAATATAATTTCAGTCTAGACTGGAGATGACAAAATTAAGGTTCTGTATTTTCCTTTAAGACTTTGGTGTCACTGGGATATTGGCATTCCCCCTTTTCTGGTAGTATTCAGTGGGTTTTGCTTTTGACAGCAGTTTTGAAATTATCCTCTTGAAAAAAATCTTTTAAAAATTATGTAATATTTAAAACCTGTACTTTAACATCACATACTTGTCTTGAGATAAATGAATGTAGAGTTTTACAGAGGTGAGAAAGTAACAAATGTTACTTGCAGCAAACACCTCTAAGATCTTTTTCACAATGGTTTTCAGAGGGCATATGGAGAGGACATGAAGACGTAAGTATGGTTATGTTAGCAAAGATTATCCAGAAGACTGTAATTCTTTAATGGCTTCACTGTCAGATAATAACATGGCACACTGATAAAATATTTTTTACCACAACATCCTAGACCATATTTCCTACATATGAAAGTTTGAAGCTTACAGGAAAACATAAATTTATTGGTTATGCAATCTACCTGTGACAATTCTGGAAAGAGTAGTCCTTTATATCTGCAGAAAAGGCACAGAACAAGAAGTGTATCTACAGACTTCTTGCCAATGTTCCATAGTCTTGACCCCAGGTGTCTACCTGGGTGTCACCCAGAGAGTGAATCTCTGATCTTTCAGCATTCATTTTTCTTTGCCAAGTCTGCTGCTGAAGTGGCAGCTACTTTCTTAAATTTGAAGTGCCTTCAAAAAATTATAATTTTAAAATATATCTGAAACTCTTAATCCAAAACTGTCCAATGTACAATGCCAGTGAAGGAAAAGAAGCAAAGAAATCACACCCAGTATGAACAGAGTTACTTACCTTTTTAGGAGTTTTTAGCTCTTTAACCTTGGTCAAAACATGAATGCTATACAGTTTTTCTATTACTGAATGACATGCACTTTATGCTTTCTACGATAGCATATTCAAAGTCAAACACACTTGAAAGGGTAATAAATCAAATATTAGAGAATAATACACCTATACACACACATCCTACAACCACCCAGGCAAGCTTTGTCATGCAAGTCCAAACAAATCAAATGAGATTTATCTCACACCAAGGCAAGTGACTCTGGATTTGTTTTTCAACCAAAAAAGCAACAAATTCCTTGGCTTCCTGAATCCTATTTATTTTCACAGGTTTCGATGTAGGATTTATTTACATGTTGCATATTACAAATTTACTTATTAATTTAGGCTTCTACAATATGATGAATTAAACCTGTTTTGTGGACAAAAAGCACAGCAGTCTAGGTATTTCTGTTCAGTGGAACTAGTGTTTATTTAGGACCTGCTCAGTAGAATAAACAATTAATTCTATGCTCTTACTTGACTGGGTCTGGTTTGTAAATTAGTATAGATTTAAGACAGCTCTATTTTACTTTTAGCAAGCAGAATTTAGTTTGGATTAGGAACTCATGGCTTTTTACATCACAAGTATTACAGTCATTTAGTGTTGCAGTGGTTTTGTCTGTGATACAGCTAATTTTCTTCATAGTAACTTGCATGGTGCTGTTTTGGACTTCTGATGAAAATAGTGTTGATAACACGCTGATGTTTTAGATACTGCTGAGAAGTGCTCAGACAGTGTCAAGGTTTTTTTGTTTCTCATTCTGCCCTGCCAGTGAGGAGGCTGGGTATGCACAAGAAGCTGGGAGGGGACACAGCTGATCAAAGGGAAATCACGGGTCGTATGATTCTGTGCTTAGCAAAAAGAGCTGGGTGAAGAAGGGTATGACATACATTTGATATTATGACATTTGTCTTTCCACATGTGCTGGAACCCTCCTTCCCTGGAAATGGAAAAACACCTGCCTGACAAAGGGAAGCAGTGAATGAATTCCTTGTTTTGCTTTGCTTGCATGCATGACTTTACCTATTAAACTGTCTTTATCTGAATTTACAAATTTTCTCTGCTTCTGCCCTTTTGATTCCCTCCTCATCTCATTGTGGGGGTAGTGAGGAACCTGTGGGGGGCTGAGCTCTGTATCGGGGTTAACCTACATCTACAGATATTCAGGTCCATTTTAAACCTAGGAAAATTTAAACCTAGTAGGATAGAAACAGCTATTTCAGATACAGCTGTTGTGGTAAGTACAGATCTCTGCCCTAAATATGGTAGAGTTCTTGGGCTGTTCTACAGGTTTTTGTACTTTGATGACAGCAGCAACTAAGACTAGTTCAAATCAAAAATGTAAATATTAAAAATGTTTATGAAAAAGCAAATGCCGTGTGTCATTGACCTGTCAGAAAGCAGATCCTCAGTAGCCCAAAGGCAGTGTTCTCTGTTGCACAGGCTCATAGAAACTTGTGCAAAGAACAATGAAAATACTCATTTTCTGATATCAAATTGACCTTTATGCACATTATAGGGTGAAATGAGCTAATGCAATATCCCGAATGAAAAATTTAGAATTGTAGAACAGAACCATAGAACAGTACAGGTTAAAAAGGACCTCAAGAGACCATCTGGTCTAATCTTTTATGGGGAAGGAAGTCTGGATGACATTATCTAGCACCCTCTTCAATTTCACCTTCAAGTCCCCCACTGAGTAGGGACTCTACCACATCCCTGGAAAGGTTGCTCCCATGAATGACGGTTTTCACTGTAAAAGATTTCTTTCTTATGTTGAGATGAAACTTCTCCAAGTGCAACTTCTACCCATTACTCCTTGTCTTCTTCATGTGGCTCCTCATGAAGAGAGATCCCCTGTCCTCTTTGTAAATATCCTTTAAGTACTGGAATATTGTGATAATTTCCCTCTCAAGCCTTCTCTTCTCCAAGGAGAAAAGACCTAGTTCCTTCTGTCTTTCCTCACAGGACCAGTGTTCCAGCTCTTCAATAATTTTTGTGGTCCTCCTTTGGATCCTTTCTGGTCTCCACATCTCTCTTGAACTGA
Source organism: Dicrurus megarhynchus (assembly GCA_013399195.1). Classification (NCBI taxonomy): domain Eukaryota; kingdom Metazoa; phylum Chordata; class Aves; order Passeriformes; family Dicruridae; genus Dicrurus; species Dicrurus megarhynchus. Next base: position 961,808 of record VXAD01009322.1, read on the forward strand.
ACTAGACACAATCCTTGAGGTGGGGCCTCACAAACACCGAGTGGAGTGAAATGACTGTGTCTGTGTCTCAGCTAATAATGCCCCTGTGGATGCTCTCCAGGATCTGATTTGCCTTTGCTGCTACAGAAGTGCACCGCTGACTTGTGTTCAGCTTATTTTCCAACAGGACCCCTGGGTCCCTTTCATCATGACTTCTCCTCAGCCACACAGATGAAAGCCAGCATTGGGCTCTTTGGTTATTCTGTCCCAGGTGCAGGACTTTTCACTCATCTTTATTAAATTTCATACTGCTCTTCCTAGGCCATTATTCCTGCCTGTGCAGGTGTCACTGTAAGATATCTCTCCTTTCTGAGGCGTTCATCTCACTGCACACTTGGTGCTCTCAATTCCATCATCCAGATCACTTATAAAGATGTTTAAGAGCCTGGGACACAGTACTGATCCCTATTTTACAACTTGTATAACTGCAAAATAGTACTATTTAATAAAGGAAAAAAACAGTCCAATATGATGTTACTAAACTGATACTTCAGTGTGCCATGGTTTTGTGGAAAATAAACTGTCACCAAGGAATAATGGCAGCCATTGATTTTCATACTTTTAGGCATCATTAAGACATATAAATCTAAACTGGTAATCAGAGGGCCCTTACAAAGAGCCTGTGGAGGGATACCGACATTTCAGAGGGGGATTTTAGGTATTCACTTTAAGAAAGAATGCTGACACTTATTTCTCTTCTGAAAAAGGGAAATGAGATGACTGGCATTGACATAGATAATTACTTTTTAGCTGTATGAAAATATAAGTGATTAATCCCATTCTATGAAGTTAATTAAAACACCTTACAAAATATAAGGCTGTCAAATTATTGTTTTCATACACATTTCCTCGTCATTCTGTCTTCCAAGGCCTTGTCTTCTCTCACAAGAAGAAGACAAGCAAGCAAACAAGAAGCTGTGTTTATTAAAGCCTCAAGGAAACTAGCATGAGTAATATGAGAATACCCTTAACACAAGGCATTCTACTTTTACTCTGAAGTAAAACTGTCCAAATCAGTTTCAGGTAGAGTAAAAATCTGACCTTAATCTGTTTACACATTTCTAAACTTCCCATCCTTTCTGCATAAGAGGGCTGACAGCTTCTTTATGCTTTCTCTGTATTATTACCCTTTTCATTTTGATATTCACTACCCCCTGCAGTAGGACAATTTCCTTTTGATTATACCTTTCAAAAAGTCTGTATGAATATGGGATTCAAATAGATTTCCTAGGCAATTCACCCACATCCCTCCTGTGAATATTTACCAGATTTCAGGAGAATGCCTTTGCTGGGAGTGATTGGTACGTGGCACTACAGAGAGCTCTTACACTGGTGTGTTAATCATGGGGTCAGTCTCAGGCTGCGTCCCTTGGCCTTTAGCTAACCTCACTGTACCTATGTTGATACAGAGCTGCTCTGCTAGTCAAACTAGCTTGGTTTAGGGATTTAGTTCTATAAATTGATAGATTCTGAGGCCTGAGGTGACAATTAGATGCTCTAACGTGACTGCATATAATAGGATGAGAATCCAAACTGAAGCTCAGTGATTGCGCGTGGGCAGCCCCCTCCCATTTTCCTTCACAAAAATAAATCGACTTCATGGTCCCAGAGATTGTTTTTTTGTGATTTCATAATACAGCAAGAAGTAATGAAGTCCTACCATGAATATTTAGGAAAATTCACAATTTAGTAATACCTGTTCTGCTGAGGTACACAAAAAACTTATTCCCTTGTATTCTTATAGGAACATTTACTTGGATATATCACATACACTAAAATAACAATATTCCTCTGAAACAGTGTCCTAGGTTACAATGTAAGATGTGCCCAAAGGTATGTATGCTATCACCATCTTCGCAAGCTGTTAAAGCAGGTGGGGCAATGTTCATTGTCTCCTACCATGGCTCATCCTTGATAACTCTCCCTGGGAGCTATCTCTGTTCAATGGGCAATCAAGGACTCTGCCCCATGACTCATAGGTAACTCTCTCTGGACTATCTCCTGTTAATGGGCCCATCAATGCCTTACCTCATGACTCACCATCCCATTGTGAGATGCTCTGCCCAGGAGGAGGAACAGAGCATTCCCATCTGTATATAATCAGGAGTATGGAACACCACAAGCAGCCCTTACCTACGGGACTCTCCGAGGACAAGAGCTACGTAGCCGACACTGGGCCTTCCAAGGAAGAGCAGACTCTTCTACAGAACCACATCCACCACTTCAGGAGGACTGCAGCCACCACTTCATTGGACTGCTACCGCCACCCTGACTGACAGGGTGTCAGGTTGTATTCTGACCCTGTCAGTGGTTTTCTTTTGTGCTATTGCATTTATTTTATTTCCTTTTCCTATTAAATTGTATTTCTGACTCAGAGTCTCACTGGTTTGCTTTCAAACCGGGACAAACAGTAATCAGTTTTTTAAGTTCTAATATGAAGTTTTGTTTATGCCAACCAAATATGAAGGTCTATCACCTGAAACAAACATCTTTGCAACCTGTTACTAAACAACCCTTGAAGGGCCCTAGGACTAATTATGCCTTTATTTACTGCATGTTTCACGTTAAATGAGAATATTAAAAAAGAATTAAGTTTATGAGGAGAATTTATATTTTTTCAAACAAATGTGCTTTCCTCTTATTGCAGCTTAGACAAAAGTATGACAAACGCCATGGTTTTTACACCAAATCTTGGTCAGCTATAAAAAATTCTGAGTAATTGTCTCATTTTAGTGGAAATACTCTATTTTTACACTGGCAAACAATAGAAAGCAGTGACTGACGATGTATTTCTCTCCTTATTTCATGACTCTCCTTAATGAAGGCAATACTAGGTTTATGTACTCGTCCACCTATTTTTTGATTCTCTTTAATTAATGTTATACTTTAAAAAATATTCATACTTGTTATTTTAATTTTTTTCACTAAAATTAAGCTTGAAATTAAATCAAAGAAAGGAGAAACAAAGAATCATAAATTCCTGCAAAACTGAAATACAGAAACTCTAAAATATCAAAATGCAATTTGCCATCAGCACTAATTAGAGCAATGAACACAGTCATATCACAGCTACAAGAAAAAATGCCAATTTAAAAAAAACCACTGGATTTATTCTTTTTAGTGTCATAATTATTATTCTGCCACCTTCTGGAACCATTAAGAGAAAAGTATTTGAGTTACTGTCTCAGAGCAGGAAGAAAGACAGTTTCACTCTGTCCCATAACTTCTGATGAGATTCATGTCATTATGGACTTCTTAATCAAATCTGGATTGGAAGATCATTCAAGTCTACCTGTCATTTTAAATCAAAATTTTTAACCTTGGGATGCGGCTGACAGTCGTGCTTTTGTCATTCTTTCAATCAGGGAGATAAATTAATAAAAATAACCTTTTTACAAAATGTGTACAGATGTTGGTCCTTTTCATACAGCAAGAAGTTAAATCACTTTTATTTTATGAGTGCCCAGGATTAAAAACAAAACAAAACAAAACAAAACAAAACAAAACAAAACAAAACACTATAAGTTGGTCTGTATCTACCCCATAAAGCAGTAGCTAAATAAATAAAAAAATGATATTTTCCAAACCCTTAGATAAAAAAGAAAATGGCTAAGTTTAATTTTCAACTGGTGAATTCAAATATAGACCATTTGCATGGTGTAAAAATAAAGATTTATCAGGTGAACTCCTTATTTTTATGAAATATTGATATATGGATTTTCAATGTCTCCCTGAGACCAGAGTTTTGCCCTCCTTCAATTATGGAACACCTATGCAGTATTCAGAGAAAATATTGTGGTTTGTTTTATTTATGACTTATTCTTTTCCTGCCGTATTTTGTCTGGTTTCAGACATAGGTAAATGAAGTTACTGCAAGAAAACAATGTAGGCAGTGTTGAAAAAATAGTGTTGCAGTAAATGATTAAAAAAATGAAAACTTGTCTTTGAATAACAAAAAGAAAAGAGAGCAATTTAAACAATAAGTAGATTAAATGGGGGAGCGTAATATTGTACAACGGATGGAAGCTTTGCATACAACATGAAGGAAATAAGGTAGTAAACCAATAATACCTTTACTATGTATCTGCATTTACTTATCATGCTACATGAAGCTAGCTTTATTGCTGATGGCCTGAGGATAAACATCTATGTTCTCAGAGCCAATATTACCTTTAGCATTTATATAAGGGTTGAATTATGTGTAAAACTAGAGAGATATTAGGGATTTCTGGGCATCTGTTTGTTTGGCCTTGAGTGTTTTTTTAACAATAAAATTTTATTTTTTAATATTATTTTTAACTTTAATTAGCTTTTTGACAATATGAAAGAGGCGCTTTAATTCTCCTTTTATCTCTAGAAAAAACAAATATAGTAAGACAGAGAATAGAGACAATAACAGTAGCTTTGCAGCCGGTTTTCAGTACTTGTGATGCAGTATCCAAATATTTTGGAGATAAGGGCTGAAGAATAATATTTATGTGTGTGCATGTGTGAGAGTGTGTGCTTGTGTGTGAGAGAGAGGAAATTACAAGATAAATCATTGCATGACACATACTGTCTGAGGTAGTCTGGTTTGTGCATATTAATCCATGTAGTTGGATTATTGTCATTGTTTTCAACATGAAAAAAACAGCAACAAAAAATCTTTCTTGCTTTCTCCACAGTGCTGTTTCTCTAGAAACATTTTCTAATGCAAAATTGAGGTTGACACAGTTTGCTTGGATGTTACTTTTAAGACAACATTTCCTAGAATATGAAATCATTTGTGGCTGAAGACTTCAGATCGTACTTCATTTACTGTACATGTAAAACTCATAGATCACACAGAGAAGAACATTAGGAAAGTAAAAAACATCAGGAACAAAACCCTTTAGTTATCTCTGTGCAATCACTCCGTATTCAGAAATAGGAGTTTTGATCCATTCAAAAAACTTCATGTTGGTGACTTAAAGATCATTTAAGAAATGCTATCTGCTGACAGCTTTGATTTACCTTTTTTCTTCTTACTTTTGAGTAGGATTTATTTTTCTCCTGAAAACTCAGCAACTATGATCTTGATAGAGGAAACCAAAAGTAGGTTTGGAGAGAGGAGCATCACAGCTGCTAAGGGGGAAAAAATGAAATAGGTACCTAACTACACACATGGAAAGAAAAGATTTTGTTAAGTGGGGGAGAGGAACTGCTGCAAAGATATTTTGGAAATGTTTTTGGAAATTACAATTACTAGGGACAAAACCATAATGCTTACCCCTCGGATTTTTCCCAAAGCTTTCTCTGTGTGCACTTTCCCATAATTCCGATATTGTCAATACTCAGGAAATTTAAAACACTCTTGCAGATTACTTTATTGTAGGGTTGAGGAAAATCTTAGAAGAACAATTCTTGAGAATAACTGTTCTCACTCAGCAGGTAAGCAAAAATACTGCTGAAAAAACCTAGCAGATTAATTTGCCAGTTGTCTCATTGTTATAGTACGTTGGTAAGGGGGGAAAAGACAAGCAAAGAGTTATAAAATTATTTTCCTTGTTTTCTTCCTGTCCTGAAAAGTAGGAAGAACCATAGAAAGCACATGGACAAAGGCACAGGGAATCACAAATATTAAAAAATGGCACTATGCAGACAGAAAGGTTTAATTACCAGAAAAGATGGGAATTTTGGAAAACAGAATACATCTGGAGACTACAACAGAATAAACTGGTAAAAAGAATGTTCATATTCTCCTTTAGGCCATATTCTTTTTCTTCCAGAGGGCTAAAATTCCCTTTCCTAATACCGGTTTAGAAGATGGACAAGTTGTGTGAACATACATACACCCTGAAATTATTCAAATTAAAATGAGATATCAGAATAGATAGACTATCTCTACAGGAATTATTTAGTCAACCGAGCTCATCACCTAACATATATTAAGATTCATACTACTGTTGTCTATTTTTTACTCCCCACTCTTCAACACAATCATCAATACAAACTGATCTTCATCCCTCAAACCTGTTGAGACTTCCAGGAAATATCTTGTAAGGGAATTCTAGTCTCAGTAATATGCTTTCCACTAGGACTAAGTGTCCCCAGTGTTTTCAAATCTGACATTTAGAGCTACGTGCAAATTATTTGTGACTGAGCAAATTAGCTAATTAAATAATTGGCTTAGGGCTTCATAAAATTTGGCTGCTATGGAAATGAGGCTGTCTGCTAACTTACAAGATTCATCTAAGCATTAAAAGTACTTCATGTCTTTACTCCAGACGAAATTGAGGTAGTAGCAGATTTGTTTTTAAAATGGTTGTTTATAGATTTGTTCTTGCATAGTTTCCAAATCAATATGCAGTGGGATACTTCTCCTGAGAAGCACTGTTCCCAAGTAAGACTGCAGTCTACCCTCCTCAGGGTGAACTTCCAAACCATTGGAGCAGAGAATATCCCCAAGAACTGGCTCATTTTCTCCCACATTCAATGCCCTCTTGACTATCTACACTCAGGGCAGATTTATGAACGACCTTCCTAGAAAACTCTTTCTTGACCCTGAACATTTTGTGGGCCGCACTGAGGAGACCCAGCAAGATTAGCAACAAAACTGTGCTTTCCTTAACATCCAAAGGGAATTCAAAATTCTCAAAGGCTGTTGTAATTGGTCTGAAGGAGGAAAAGGGGGTGAAAGGCTGGGGAAAATCATCCTTCCCTGTTCCCCCCACGGACTGGGTATGATTGTTAATGGACTCCCAAAGGGGTAGCTCCTGAGGTAGGAGAGCAACAGTGAATACACATTCCAAATGACCCTCATTGCCCTAGAGGTTCCCATGCCATAAACTGATATCACACAGTACAGCAACAAAGCGATCCTGATTCGTCTCCCTGCTCTGAAAATGATCCATTCGAGAAGCACATATAGGAATATATAAAAGGTTAGGTACCACGCCCACATGAATTGATCAAGCCACGTTGTAACCAGTGGTTCCCTACCAAACACAGCAAATGCTTAGATCAAATTTATTTCCAACCCAGTCTGGGCAGATCTATTGTTATTTCAACCCTTCTTGCTTGGCATTGTGCACCGATTAAGGCTCCCGTGGTTTAGGAATGGTATTCCTCAATTTATTGCTCCCACTGAAAGCATGCTGGCACTTACCTCCCCTCCCCCTCCAGATGGAAGCACAAAAGGCAAAGATCAGGAGTTGAGATAAGAACAATTTACTAGAAACAACGAGATAAGAAAATGAACAGTAACAGCAGCAATATAAATAACAATAGTGTACAAAGAGAGGGTCATTCCCAGGAAAATGCCCACTAAGCCCAGGACAATGAAAAACAATGGCGGACAGTTCATCCACCCAACACGCTCTTTCCCTGACCAGAAAAGAATGCCTCCTCTTCTCAGAAGCCAGAGAGTTTCTCTTCTCCACCCCTATCAGATGGTATCAAATAACAAAATATCTTGGCCATGCCCCCTCCCATTGATCTGGGCCAGAACCAGAACAGTGACAGTGGAAAGACTAAGGAAAATGTGGGCCTACTGTTTAATGGGATGGTGGACCTGGTTACACATGACAAAGGCTGCGGTACTAAATGCTTCCTTTGCCTCCATCTTTACTACCCAGACTAGCTTTCAGGGATCTCAGTTCCAAGAGACTGTGGAAAAGGTTGGAACCAGGAAGATGTACCCTTTCGGAAGACAATCGGGTCCAGGTCAGAGAATACATAAACCAATTGAAAATGCATAAATCCATGGGCCCTGATAGGATAATCCCAGAAACCTTGAGAGAACTGGTAGGTGTCATTGTGATGCCACTTTTGACAATCTGATGGATCATTTCAACTGGGAGAAATTTCCAATGACTGGAGGAAAGCAAACATCACTCATGCCTTCTAGAAGGGCAAGAAGGAAGTGACCCAAGGAATTAAAGGCTAGTCAACTTGATCCCTGATAAGGTGATGGAATAGCTAATCCTGGAATCCATTTCCAGGCTCATGAACTAAAAGAAAATAATCAGGATTAGTCAGCATGGCTTCACCAAGAGAAAGTCATGCTTGACCAACTTGATTAACTTATATGATGACTTGACCGTCCTGGTAGAAAAGGAAACACCAGTGAACATTGGCTACCTGGACTTCAGGAAGGCCTTTGACACTCTCTTCCCTGAGATCCTCATAGAGATGCTCCTAATGTGTAGACTGGATGAGCAGACAGTGATGTGGATTGAAATATGGCTAAATGGCTGGGCCCAGACTATGGTGACCAGCAGCCTAAAGTCTAGTAGGAGACCAGTAATTAGCAATGTATCCTAGAGGTCAATACTGGGATCACTCCTGTTAAACATCTTCACTAATGATCTGAGTGATGGTATGGAGTACACCTCCAGCAAGTTATAATCTCAACTGTTCTGTGATTCTCTATATTCCCTATAATTTTAATAAAATTTTGTCTGTTCTGAGCTTTATTTTAGCTGTCATCCTGGAATACAGACACTACCTGACTAAATAATTTTATATTGTTTACTTCAAATTGAGTAATATTTTGGGTTTTGCTAGCTAAACAACTGCAATATCTAGGGTTCAACCAAATTTTTATTTCTGTCTACATCAGCTGTGAATTTATGGATATCATATTGTAAAAATATTCATAATCGTCATTTTTTATTTCCTCGCATATTTTGACTGAACATTCAGAGCTTTCTTTACTTCTTGTACTGCTGAGCATAACAGTGGGAATGGAGGAGAAGACATTCCATTGCTTGGAATGAGATGGAACCCTATCCAGTACTGCATGAATTACGGAGGCAGCTGAATCTTTGGTTTTTATGAACAGGTGGTGAGATAAAAGATTTACATATGGATGTAAAATACAGAAACTTTCACAAGTAAATAAATTTTCTTGGCTGCATAAGAATCATTTCAAGAAAAAACATAGTAGTCTCTCTCCTTTTTGTGGATATACCTGTAGCCCAATAAATATGACTTGTGCAATTACTAGTGAAAGGCCACAGGAGCTTTATTGACCTGACACTGCAGGGTCTCAGCATTTTTCTGGACTTGTCCTGGCCTATGCTGGTTTTAGCTGTTAAAACAATTGTCTAATGGTCAAGTGACAAGTTGACCACTGGCTAACACGTTTTAGCTTAACTCTATAAATCCTTACACATCATAGAGCTCTAACAAACCTAGTCAGTCACTTTACAACAAGCAATGACGTTTTATTTTAGTCCCTTTTCATTAACTGAGACCATTAATTGACAAAAAGGTGGAAAACTAATTATGTTTATATACCTATATATATATATATATATATATATACACATATATAAATATATTTCAAATTCTAACTGGCTATTTAATTATCCTATTTTATTATGTGTGAAAGTACACATATTCTTTTTGAGTACAGCACCAATATCTATCCTAATAACTTATTATGAAATTTTCAAAGGCCATCTCTGAGGTAATGAGAAAGATAGCAGCAATGAGAAAACATAAAAATAACCCTAAGCAGACCCCAAGACTGAGAAAAAAAGTTCCCAGATACAATTGTTAATGCATCCTGGGCACTGTGGTGGTGGCCTCTCATAATGCTCCTTTACATTTTATTGGTGAAACTGTTGACCCAGAGAAACACTGGAAAGGGTTCCAGAAAAGGCAGGAAGATAGCAGGAATTCCAGCACTTTCACTGGAATATTTTTTAAGAAGTGACTAGATAATTTGGTCTAGAATTAGTAGCATCCATTGCAATTTTAGTAATAATTACCGTTTGTATTTTGGGTGCAAGGTTAATACCTCATTTATACTAACAGTAAATACTTGAGTACACATACACAGTGTTTTTCCTTTTACCCATAACAAGGATTTGAGGAAGAATATCTGATTTCCCTATTTAGTTTTAATTTGATGAAAAATAAATCTATGCTCTCACTTCTGACTAAATAAATGCTAATGCTTTCCTAGTGACCTTTCAAATTGTAGTTACTCATTTGTTCAAGCATTTTGGTTTAGCTACACTCTCATAGTCTAGTTTTTCATTGTTACTTTTTTTTTATTTATTTAGAGAAGACTAGTTTCTTCATTATTTCAAATATTTTTGAGCTATAAATTTAATATATGAAAAATAGCTATCTCCCATCTAAATTGTTTACTTGAAAACTCTACCTATCTTCTTCAGGGTACAGCAAGATAATAGAATTCCCTCCCTATGGGGAAAAAACAATCTAATACTGTTGTAAGTTGTAAAATTAGTTTAGAACAACTGTTTCTCACTAAACACATTTATATTTATTGATTTATCATGCACATATTTTAATGTGACAAGAGAGTTAAGATTTGTCTGTTTGCATTGCAGTGCTGGCTGGAATATAATCTATTGATTTCCAAAATTACTTTACTTATACCTGAGGCTTTTGAAGTTGGCGTTATCAGAAGGAAAGAATACAGTCCAGTATTTCTAAAAGAACTGTTTGTATGCCCTGTATGCTCAACAGTAGTAGAAGCCTTTGAGGACCTGAAGGGGGAGATCCAGGATACCTCAATTATCTGCCTCCATCTTCATGTTGATCACCTAAACATCTTTGCTTCTAACTGGTAAACTAGTAAACATCTGCTAGTGACAAAAAGTTGATAATTTCTGAGAGACACGTTTCACTTCTCTTTTGCTGATATTTTTTGGGGTCATCTACATTTAAGTTTACGGAGCCAAGACACTAGGTATTCAGTATGTTAAAAATCTTCGTTTTAGCCAATGCACACAAAGCTGTATTTCTACCCAACAATTTTGACAATATTTATGCTTTATATACATATGTAATATGTACACAAGTTTAAATAATTTCTTATTTCTTACCATGTATTTATTGAATTGTTTATTTAGTGAGTGCTGTTTATTGTGGGGAGGGTTTTTTTTCCCTTGTCCTAGAGTTAGGCTTCATTCGTAACAGGAAAGGGCCATTTATGTTAACCACCCTTCAGAGAAAGAAGATAAAACAAACCACAATTCATGTATTAAAGGATTTATAAGAATTGATAACTGAATGAACAAGTCCTTTGTTCTTCCCTCTTCCATCTTCCCAAGCAAGTAGCAATGTTTTTACTATTCATTAAAATATATAGATTGATTTACCAGTCCAAAATTTTGAATAAAAGAGTGCCTTCCCACTCTGAAATGGAAGGGAACACTCAGATGTGCAGATTCTTGTGGTCAAAAGGAAATTAGAAATGTCAGAGGGTCTGCAAAAACTTAGTTTTCCATTTGACATGAAAATTATTATAAATTAGTACCTTATCTTCCTGTATAAGTACACAGTGATGGGTTTTTAATAAGGGGCAGGATGAAAGTGAAAAGAGAGGGAAATTAGAGAGGGAGAGAAAGAAAGGAAGAAAGGAAGGAAGAAAGGAAGAAACAAAGATCACTCATCCTGGCATCAGCATTGATCCAGGTGATGGGGAGTCCAGGGTCCTGGGTCGTGTGCCTGGGCTTTGTAAGGGTATCTTTTTATAGATTATTAAAGTTTATAAAATTGCCTCAGTTGCCTGTGTGAGAAAAAACTCCTGAACTTATTTAATTCTGTATATTTAACACAAATAACTGGCTCTTTTTTGAGCCCAGGCTAGCTGCTGATTCTGAATAGAGCTCTGCCATTCTTCAAGTCATTTTATCAATGCCTGTGGTAGTGAAAACCTTAAGTAAGTCCACTCTTTACATGAAGGCTTTCCCTTTTAAGGTTTCCTTTATTACAAACATCTGATGGGGCCTAGCGCAAGGTTGCACTGGATGCTGGTGTCAACATGCTATCAGCTATGGGGTGCAGGGGTGGTCTCTGTGAGAAGAAGTTGCGATGGACATGGCTGTTTCTTTCCATCTGCCTCCAAAGGGCCAATCAGGGAATGCAGCTGAACCTCGAAACTGACATCCAAGGTGGTGGTGTATTTAAGAAAAGGCAAAAAAAGGCTATGGACATCAGGCAGGGATGGTGTGGTGGTGGGGTGAGGGGAAAGATCGAGAAGCAGTGAAAGGAACAACAGTGTTAGAGAAGGAAGAGCAGGTGGAGGTGCTCCATGGGGGAAAAAATAATCTCTGCAGCCCATGGAGAGTGCATACTGTAGCAGATTTTCCTCATCGACCCATGCTGGAAGAGAGGAAAAAAGTGTGGAGGAAAAAGTGGCAGACACAAACTGCTATGGATTGACTGTAACTCCCATTCCCCATCTCCCTGCGTTGCTCAGGAAGGAAGAGCTAGAGGAGTCAAGGGTGAAAGAATAAGGAACCTGGGAAAATAGAAAGAATGGTGATACTTTAATGCTTGCCTTGTTGTTTCTCAATACCTTCAAGTATTTATTGTGTTTGGTAGTAAATTAAATTAACTTTTTCCATGGCAAGGAGTTTTTTCCCAACACATAAATTGGTAAACAATCTCCCTACCTTCATCTTAACCCACAAGATTTCTCATTCCTGTTTATATATTTTCACTTTGTCCTGCTTGTGGGGTAAGAGACTGAGTGAGTGGCTGAGTGGAAGTTTAGCTGCCAAGGGTAACCCTGCACAACAATATTAGGATATTTGTTATTAGAATAACATACTAGGTTTTCATTACATATAGGATGACTAAGAAGACAAAGAAAGTTGGAGACATTCATGTGAAAATTTGTGTGTCTTTTGTGAATAACATATGGAAAAAGACTGTCAGTCAAAGACACAACAGAGAACAAAGTTTACTTTTTCCTGTTATGAGAGCAAGAGTAACAGTTTTGTTTTAAATATGTAGTGTAGGAACACTGAATTACCCAGTTTAGATTAGGGCTGCGTATGTAATGTACAAAATTTTTTTTAATTGTGATTCGTTCCATTTTTACCCTAACCTCCAGTATTACTCCATATGTGAATACATTTTAGGAGAGCAGGGAGAGATGGAAACACCATTAAGTGTCATCACAGAGAATAGGACTGATGGTGGTTTTAACTATTTTGCTAACATCATTGGAGCCATTACCTCATACTAAAAAGTGCTGAATGGTCACCTTTTCTCAACCTTTCTTACCACTTATCATCAAAAAGCAAAGCATAATGGGCAACAGCTGTTTCTGCTATTGCATAGATTTAGCTACACTCCCTAAGTGAGCAGTTTAGTTCACCAACATTCATTTCTCCACAAGTCCATAATTACAAACCCAAAGTTAATCTGCAAAACATTGGCATCTATTTTTAAGACAGATGAAAGAAGGCTTTTAGTTTTCATTATGATAATTTACTTTTCTTGTTTGGCCTTTCTTTTTCTTTCTTTTGTCTCATTTCGAGATTCCACTCCCACATCTTTTCTCTTTTTAATTCTCAGCCTTATAATTCTTTCAGCCATTTCTTTTTCACGTCTTTAAAGTTAGAAAGTTAGAAAGCTACACTTTTGTGTGTTTGCTGGTCTTGCATCTTCATACATCTACTTTTATTTTGTTTAATTTTTTTTTTAAATTTTGTTTTGTTTCTTTCTCTTGATGTCTGAGACGGTGCTAATATCTGGGTGAAAAAATTAACAAAGCCTAGAGAACATGTACAAAAGTTAAGGCAACTTTTACAGTAGAAAAATAGAGAAAGAAAGCTGATTATATATGCAAAAAAACCAGTAAATAAAATGTTTTCATTCTAAAGAGAATGTACTGTTGAATTTATGTTTTTTAAGGGAAAATATTTTTTGCTCAAGGATTTTTTTTAATTCAGGATGAATTTTTCAGGGAAGATTTTTCTTACTTAAACTATGACTGAAATTGGACTTTTTCAATTCATTATAAATATTAATTTTTCTATTATGTGAGGCACCTAAACAAAATTGTCTCAATTTTCCTTCTTCATCTAGCAGCCTATTTTTCAAATCTCCCTGGGACTAACTGGCAGTTTGTGTTATGTTCTCTCACTGAAAAAAAGAACGATGTTGGCTTTTGACCATTTCTTGGCATAAGTCATAAATCAAAATTATGAATCAAATACACTAAAAATCTTTATGTCTTAAAGATGACTTAGTATTCCCATTGCACCAGAAGAGTTAACTCCTTACTACATTATGTAGAGGTACTGCACTGTGTATCCTGCAGTAACAGTTCAGAGAATTGTGCAGCTGCCTTCTCTCTCTCAGGCCTTCTCTCTCTCACGGTTTCCTTTTCATTTTTTCAGAAGCACAGAACGTAGTCTGGCTGAATCTTAAAATCATGTCAAAGGCCTGGCCATATACCCAAACTAGATACCTAGTCATGTATTTTGCAGAACAGTAATAGCCTCTGAATGGAGTGCCTAAAACAGAGACAGCTCAAATCAGTCCTCAGTCATGATTGGTTTTTTTTTAACTGGCTTTCTCACTAAATCTCATTACTCAAAGGAAAGGCAATGGATACTTTGCATTATTTCTTAAATACAATTACTGTTATTTTATTTTATTTTTTCTGTTATTTAGTCTCTTTTCAAAGCCATAAACACTGTTGTCACAAAAATGATTTTAATTTTTGAGGGAAACCTGATTTTTACAATGCAGACCTATTTGAGATGTTTTCTCTAATTCCTGCATAAATCAGACAGGTTTCTAGTAAAACACCAGATAAAATTTAGTTCCTTCTAGTCCTCCAGGGCATTATTGGAAGAGTAGTAATAATGCAGATTTTCAAAAGTTTTGGAAGCTGTTGCTCACATAAACTGTTTTTCAAAGATGATTATGACTATCAGAGTTAGTTTTGCACAGGGTTTTTGAATGTTATCAGCATTGAGTTCTATGCAAACTAAAGCACAGTTTTCATATAGCCTTTAGTCTCATTTGAATGCCAAGGCTTACACTATTAATTAAAGTAATACACTAATTAAATTATTTTTATTTTTACATCAGTGATGAGCTCTTTGGCCAGTTGTTATGTTGCTTCTCTGGCTGCTAGGGCTTTCATCCTGGCCTGTCACATACAGTGGAATGAAGGACTATTAAAACACAGACCTACAGCTAGGACACCAAGGACTGCTTTTCGTGCTGCTACAGGGCCATCTCTTTTATATGTGTAAGGCTGAAACCTGTATATGGATGCTGAAAAAGCTTCAGCAAGGAATTTCTTCAGCTCTCAGCAGCATTTTGTGAGAGGTCTGTCTTTCCCATGCAAGTAATTCAAAACAATGTTACAGTTCTGTAAACTTCTGCACCTGCTAAGTTGTTTTTTATCATTGTTATGGTTCTAACTAGAAAACATTTAGAGATGGGCATCTTAGAACTTGGCCAATCACCTTAAGGGGTGGATGGCCGAAAGAACTATTACCTTATGCCATATATACACTTTTTGCGAACTAACATATAAAAAACCTCTAAGAATCTATTAAATTGCTTCGACCTTCTTTTACCTGAACTCGGACTCCGTGTCGGTTCTCCGTTCCACGGCGAGAACAGTTACACCTGTAGATGTAAAATGCAAAAGAACACTTCCCTTCCAAAGAGAAGAGTCAGGCCAGAATTCATTGTAGAGCACTCATGCTCACTGGTGATAGGAATGTGGCAAGTTGTGATGAGACAAGAATTTTTTTGGTTAGCTCTACAGCTGAACTTGGAATAGGAGTATGACAGTGAGCTGCTAGCTGTTGATCCTGTAGAACTTGTCATCTTTCTGAAGTTTATATGTCAACTGAGAGGGGATCTTGTCCTACCCCCATGAAGTCAATGGGAAGCTCTGTAACTTCAGTGACATCCTGATTTAATTTTAAAGAACAGGGGGCTACTTACAATTGCTCATTGTTTTGATTTCTTTTTTCTTAAATAGTTATTTTTTAAACTATTCACTTCCCTGGCACTGAATTACTGATATTTTCTGCAGTATTTTTGGGATAAAATGTAGAAATCTCTTCAAGTTTAAATGCTTCTATTGATTTTAAAATTTTTAATTTATTTTTAATTTTTAAGGTTTTTTTAATTTAATTTTTTTAATATATTGCATCCCAGTGGCTATTTTCTTCATGCAACATGCTTAGACTTCGAAGGAAAACCCTCATTAACCAGATTGCCCCATCTAGACTGGGGGGCAGTTAATCCATTCTTTGTATGGCTATTTCTATTTTTCAACTGAGAAAAGTTTTAACTTTCAGCATGGCTAATCCACCACTAATCCTTAGAAACCTTTTACCACAATGCTTCAAGGGAAGACACAAAAATATGTATTACTCATTGTATACCTAATAGTTTAATTTTTGTTACCTTTCATTTTGAAGAACAGTTGACCTCTCCAAAAGTGGGTTCATAGAATGTTTCTTAATTATGGCAAAGAATTGCAAGGTAAAGAAAGGTAATTATCCTGTTTTCTGACAGCAGAATAGAAAAGATGAAACTGCTCACATTGCAGGTGAAATTTAAAAGACATCCTACTTTTTAGAATCCTTACATCAGTTTGGAGCAGAAAAATCGAGATTTGATAATAGGAAATTTTGGAAACTGTTACGTGTTCACTGCATAAAATAAAAAAGATCTCTTGGCAAAGAAAGTTTGTGATTTTCTATGTTATTGTAATTTTCCTTTTTTCTTTTTTATTTCACATCCCTTAACCTTCTTTACTGAAAGGAGATTATGCTGTTTGTCTTCACAAACACAACTCTTATAACCTTGACTTGTTCAAAAATAAAAAGAAGATGCTTTTTTCAGTTTAATGTTTTAAGTTGGCTTTCTTTTGTTTTTTGCTTTTGGTTCTTTTCTTTTTTTCAAATATGTTTCTGAATTACAAAGCAGAGTTGAGCAATGAGAATTCAAATTCATCCACACAATGCATATATCAGTTGTTGAACTAAAGAGTTACATTATTTTTTCAACTCAAGAGCACACAGCCATTTTCCTGAATTCCTTTTTTTTTTTTAGCTTCATCATTTCTACTGATGTGGGGTTTTTTTCTATTTATACTTCAGCATATAGGAACTGGAACACATTCTGATGTAGGGTCATCCACAGTGCATGTACATGTTTCAGTCTGATTAACTTAAAAGTTTCCGAGCTCAAGCTTAGGGTCTGGGAGGAAAATGAAAGACACGGAAAGAAAAAATCTTCAATTATAAGAGAAACAAAATAACAAAAAAAATCCCTCAAACCCTCATAGTAAAAAAGATGGTCAGAAACATTAAAAAAAAAAAGGGGGTAAGATTGCTTGTCTCTAGGAGCATTTATACACTTATTTCTCAGCAAGAACAGAGGCTAATTTTTGAAAAAGGTTGCAAGAATCAGAACTAGATCACAGACAGAGAAATGTCTGTATCAATTTATTAGGGCAATTATATTTCATAAAGGCCCTTCGATTGAACTGTTTGTACATTGACACTTAAATATCTTAGTCTCCAGCTCATGGGAACTCTAAAACGGCTCATGGAATTGGCTAGACTGTCATAGCTAAATACAGTACACAACACGTCTTAAAAAGGAAACATTTATTTTTACGAGCATGGATGCTTTTCATTTTGTTGCACAGCAGTTGGTAGATGAAGCCTGGTCACAGTAGTCAGACTGGTGAGGTCCTCCCTGACCCAGAATACATAAAAACCAAAACTGGACAAAGGGACCCATACTAATAAAATTGTTGACTTTACAGACAAGAAACCACATCCATGCCTGGAAGCAGTGAATGTAGGAATTCAATCTCCTCATAGAAGTGTCAGTGGGAAGAGATAAGGAAGAGAAGAAGTAAGTGAGACTAAAGCTCTGAAACATTCAAACAGATGATAAACGAATTGAAAGATTTTTTTTTTCTCTCTGAAATTAAATTGTTTTTGTTAATTGTGGGGGTTTGTTCAGTTTGGTTCTGTTTGGTTTCTTCGTTTTTTTTTAAATTCAAATGAAGAAGTAAACCATAATTAGATACTCAAATTTCTGGTTTAGAATTCTAGAATTGAGCTATTTTCTGAAGAAAAAAACAATGGTGGGCATCTGGTGCCACTGTAACAGAAGATATCTGTTTCTCTGAACAATCTAATTGTGAATAAAGTATATAGATAACAAGGGCACCTAAACCAGGGAACTAAAAGAACAACATAGGACCACTAATGAAAACAAACACAAAGACTGATAATATGAAATTCAGGACCAGAAAGGTAGAAAACACAATGCTTCCTTTTGAACAGTGAATAATAATGCTACTCTGTATCCAAATACTACAAATACCCAAGGCTGCACAGTGACCAGTCATATTAATTCAATGAGACACTGAATTGACTAAATCTGTTTTTCAATCCTATTTTTTCCCACACATTCTCTGTGCAATAGACCAAATTCCACTCATTTCTACTTATTGATCACTATTTGTTTGGTTCTCCTTTCCTACTCTGTAACCCTATAGTCAGTTGTAAAATAATTTCTTATATTCCCCATGTTTCAGGACACTCTTCTTTCCTCAGTCTATGTTTTATCCAAATATTCTAGGAGCAGTGTCTAAAGTAGTTTTCCTAGATTCCTTCCATGCTGATGCAAATGTGTGAATCCTATAGTTCAAAGAATTTAGGTACAAAATTAGTGGTGTGGCCTATCTGTCAGTGGAAAGCTCTACTCTGTTCTGGAAGCACACTTTAAGGTATTTATAGGGAAAATATTACCTTTCAGAATATGTTATCCTCTGCTAGATTTTCTTGAACTTACTGAGTAGGCAAGTGGATGGGAAAAAAACCTCAAGACAATATTTTCTTATAAATTTTGAAGAAACTAATCTAAAAAGCAGAAGCACATTTCAGGACTGAGAAACTTCCAGTGAAGAGGGCAGATCCAGCCTGATTTCTGTGGATCCAAAACCACTTAACTACAGAACACTTCCAGCCGTTTAACTACCCTACTTGCAATTATGCTTTCAGAGAAATAGTCAGTTTGATTTTAACTATATTATGGATTCAATTTCATTATAACCCCAGCCACTGTGCTGAGCAACATTATTAGATGTGGCGGTGGTCCAGCCCCTTGCATTTAAAGTGAGTGACACCCAGTGGGTGAACTTCTCTGCCCAGGATTCCACCCTTGAGGAGAATCCTGAGGGAGACGCAGAGGTTTGATATCCACGCCCACGAGACGCCACTCACATCTCATCTCCACCCTGTTTCCAGACCTTTCTTCCCTCCTTGGTTCAGGATTGGTCCCACTGGTTCATGTTTTATAATAAGTTCATATACTATGCAATTAGTTTCTAGAAAGATCTTAAGGGCTCCGTTTTGGATTTGATGTCCCAAGTCTGTCCCTCCNTAGATTGGAAAGCATTAATGATGTAGAGTAAAACCATTGAGAGAGCAATATAAGGAAATGTAGGCAACAGGTAAGAAGAAGAAATAAGAAATATTATTGGATCTAATCTATAGCAGTCAACATACAAAATATCATGCCATACTTAAAAAAATGAATGATGAGCAGAAGAGATAGTAAAGTAATCTCTCAGTAAACTGAGATATAGCAAAGCCACTTATAGAGGTTATCAGAAACAAAGCACCAAAAGAATGAACCATCACCTAATCAAACAGTGTCACAGCAGAAAGTGCAGGTGTTGCAGTAAAATGTAATGTCTTAAAATTGTTTTACCTTGAGAAAAGATGGATAAAAGTATGAGGTTCAAAGGGAATATTGAGTACTAATAGCAACCAGCAGAGCAAAGGGAAGGCAAGAAAAACCTCCAAAGATGAAATTCCCTTATCAAGGGAATAACTTGATATAACTGAAAAAAGATAAGGAGATTTGATCAATATGCAAAATACAGAATCTTTAATACAGGTAGAAGTAAAAGTTAGTAATTTTTTAAAATTTCATTTTAATCAAATCTAATAAAATCCTATCATTATCTTCGTTTTGTTAATGTCTTGTCTGGTTTTAAATAAGAGCTTTCCTTATATTGGTATGCTTAAAGGTTTCCTTTACTGGAAAATAAAAAAATATTATCTAGTTTCTATTACTCATTTAAACAAGGGAAGATTAGATTGTAACTTGAAGGCAACTTGAAGGCTCTTCCCATAATAATTCCTTTTGGAGTATTTTAGTAAAGTGGACAAAAGAAGGAGTAAAAGGAAAATAAGGAAAATAAGTGACACGACTACACAAATACACAGGATTTTGTTTTTTATCATACTGCAAAAATCTGTAATTAGAGATGGTTTGTTCTTAAGGTCTTTTCCCTGATCTTTTGCTGGCCATTGGTATTTCTCTTTTGAATTAGCAAATTTAGAAATAGTTCTGAAGAGTTTTCAAAACTAACAACAGGTAACCTGAAAGACTTCAATACTATTTATTCATAGACCTATATAAAATTTTCAGTCCATATTGACTCATCATAAAAAAGAAATTGAAAAGATTGATTTATTTGGGTCATGGCAGCCTTCAAAAATGCACTTTATTTTTCACACATAATTCAGTGAGAAGAGAAGGTGGGTATCTAAAAGTAAGCTTTTGCTGCCGTGGCTACAGGTTCTTGAAGGAACTGATCTTGCAGACACAGTGCACTATACAATAGCTCTATTCTGCTATGGAATTGCTGCCCTTCTTTAAACACGATTGTGATTTTTAAATGGGACTTTTTCTTCATACACATTGGGTCCTCTATTGTTTTGTGAAAAAAAAATCTATTCCTAGGTTGACAATTAAACTAAATTATCCTAAGTTATTATGTCTCAGAAACCACTGGAATAGAGATATGTTGTCCTGTGTTATCACCTAAATTTTCCTAAAATATGATAAGTCAATGTATTTCTTGTTTAAAAAGTAAATCATGGAAATGTAGAATCATGTCTATTGGAAAGGACCTTTAAGACCATTGAGTCCAACCATAATTCTAACACTGCCAGGTCAAACACTAAAACATTTCTGTAAGTGCCACATCTACATATCTTTTAAATACCTCCAGGTGATTCAACTATTTCCATGGGTAGCTTGTTTCAACACTTAACAACTCTTCCTGTGAAGAAACTTTTCCTAATATCCAATCCCAATCTTCCCTGGTACAACTTGAGGCCATATCCTCTTATCCTAGCCTTTGTTATTTGGGAGAAGAGACCAGTACCCATTTCACTACAGCATCCTTTCAGGTATTTGTAGAGAGTGGTAAGCTCTGAGCCTGAGCCTCCTCTTCTCCAGACTAAACAATCCCTCAGTATCTCCACATCAGACTTGTGTTCCAGACTCTGTTGTCTTTTCTGGACTCACTCTAGCACCTCAGTGTCTTCTTTGAATTGAGGGGCCCAAAGCTGAACACAGAACTCAAAGTGTGTCCTCACCAGTGCCAAGTACAAGAGGACAAACACTGCCCTGGTCCTGCTGGCCTCACTATTGCTGATCCAGGCCAGGATGCCATCGGCCCTCTTGGCCACCTGGGCACAGCTGGCTCATGTTCAGTTGCTGCCAACCAACACCACCCCGTTCTTTTCCACTGACCATCTTTCCAGGCACTCTGCCCCCAGCCTGTCACACTGCAGGGGGCTGTTGTGACCCAAGTACAGGACCTGACACTTGGTCTTGTTGAACCTCATAGAATGATCCACTGATCCAGCCTGTTCAGATCCCTTTGTAGAGCTTTCTTGCCCTCCAGCAGATCAACACTCCTGCCCAACTTGGTGTTGTCTTCAACCTCAACTGAGGGTGCTTTCCCCTTTAGGACTGCTTCCACCAGGTTTTTATACTATCTTATAATCTATCTCATAGATTTCCTGGTGCACAGTAGCTTTCTAATGCAGAGTGGTGTACAATACAACGATGTTCTTCAAATCAGTATTTCTGTCAAGCTTTACTAATGAAGTCACTATTACTATGTTCTTCATTTCTCTCCCCCGTCAGTGATTTTATTGTTTTCTTATTCTCTGCAACTGGTGATTGCTGAACTCTGGCATTCCCTCTTCCTGCAATACATTCTTAAAACTGTTAGCTACAGGGAAGAGGTACTCGTATTTATCTCTCTCTGCAGCTGCGTGTTGAAAGAGTCTAGAACACAACCTAAGCCATCACAACTATCAGAGCTTCTTCTGTAGCTCATTTTGAAGTCTCATGTTCTGGTAATGTATCAAAGAGGTTATGTAGAAGTCCCTACACATTGTACTCCATCTGTTACCGTTCCTGTCTTACTTGGCAAAGGGAAATCTTTGTGTGGGTTGTTTTGTTGGGTTTTTTTTTAATTGCATGCTACATCTAACAGTGAAGTCACTAATCAGCTGTCTTAATAATGCTATTTTGAGAGCTGCATCTCAGTATCCAAACACATTTCTTTTTATATTTCCTGAACAAATGCACGAGGTCATCATTTATGTATAAACGAGGAAACAGTTATAAATACATTCTCACTTTTATACAAGTGATTAAATACCTAAGACTATAGTAATGATCATGATGACAATGCCACCACTAGCCTTTGGTAATAAATGCCAGTACATTGACTGCACCTAGCTGATCCAGAGTACAATAAAGTGTTCTTATTTTTCATTTCTTGACATCTCTCTGTGAGATGCATCAACATAATTTTTACACTGGTCCCTTACTTTGGTATCTCATTTACACAACAGGTATTTTAAAACTAAAAAATGTTAAAGGGTAAGATTTTTCAGAGAAATACCATAATTTCTACCTCTGTCCTACAAACTGGTGGATAGGGGAAACCTTTCTTCCTCAAGTCCAAACAATTTTTCCAGCCAGCCCATTTTTATTCCTTTGGGTGTTTATATGAAAAGACAGATTGTCTCTAAAACCATGACACACTGAGTCATCCCGCTTGGGTGAGATGACTATTTTTCAGGCAAGGAAATGTCAAAGTGAAGTGTGAGAAAATCACCCTTAATGAATATTCATGTATCTATCCTATAAAGGAACTTGAGGTCTCACAGCAATTCTATCAACAGATTATCTATCAATATACTTGTGCTGCCACAGCTTTTTGTTTGAAATAATTCCTGACTTTTTCTCTGGAAAGCACCATAATGAATCAATAGAAGTGATCCCTGAACTGAAGAGTTTAAACAGACATTTAAAATGCGACTTCCTGAGTAATAGCTATGGCAAGTGGCAAAGTGACTGAATGAATGGGTCATCACAGTGAGGTAATTTGGTTACTCATCTAGAGCTAGAACTCTGATGCAACTTCATAAAGAAAATCTTAAAAAATAGAACCACAACATTTGCTGTCTTACTTAGCTAATACTTTACAGTGCTGCAGAAAAAAAAATATATTTACAGGTCTTGAAAGAGATAATTTACTCATTTAACTCTTTAACTCCACTAAAAGAAGTCTATAGGCATTCTGCTGAACTTGGCATGATTTGAGATTGATCTGGCAGCAGGTGTGAGAGAGAAGCTGAGATAAAGCCTAACAAAAAAAAAAGTTGGTTAAAGGAAAGACTTAGTGATCCGGATGAGAAAGATTAATTCAGTGCACTGAAATTTTAAATGACTCAAGTTACCAATAGGAGAGGATTTAGATGTTCCTTCATGGCACTATTCCAAACAAGAAAGATCCCTGAAACAACCTAAAAATTCTTTCCTGTTTTAGGTCAGCAAGAATAGATGAACACAGGACAGTTGCTTATTAGACCATGTCCTCATTCTGCTTTGCCTTTCACTTTCTTTTGCCACTTGAACCAGTACAAAAGTATTCAGAAAAAGCTCATAGGTCATAATTGCAACATGTTACAGTTCCTTAGTAGAGTAAGTAGAGTAAGATTATGATCCTCTGCCCTATCAGTTTTATGGTGTCACAATGCTGTTTATTTCAACAAATCTTATTCATAAAATTTTATGCAAAGGAGTGAAGAATCCAATGTATTCTTGTACAATTAGCCATTAGGCATACAGACATGTATATTCATCACCAGTGTCATGGAAAGAAGTCAATTCCAAAACTTTCCATAATAAATTCTTATCCCACTAGGAAACAATAGACATGAAAAAAAAATGCTATTCTTAAAAAAGAAGGAGCTGAGATAAAGTTATGCTTTCCAAAATCAGTGTGAATTCTTCTGTTTAGTAAAGTGAGAGAAATGGGATCTAAGTAGTTTGCAAAGCTTTCTAATATGAAATGGAACAGAAAGGCCCTTTTTTTTTTTTTAAGGGATTCATTTCATTTTACTGATCAGTTGCTTACTCCCTACTGGTTTTTCGCAGTCTTCATGAGGAGCTTCACATCTTCGGGTCAGAAAGATGACTTATTTAGATGAGAGGTGTTCAAAAAAAAGGTGCTACTTGCCCTAGTGGGAGGCAAAAGTCTTTTCCCCTTTAATTACGGTAGCTTGTCATTCTGGATGTGCAATGTAAAAAATGTCATTTTAAAGGCAATATTAGTCTTTTACTCAGTGCTTCAAAACCTAGATGGTGCAGCAGACAAGTATTGATTTAACTAGATGCTACACTTAACTCTTCCAACTTCTACCTAAAACCCCTAACTGGTTATAGTAGTCCTAGTTGAATAAATAATTCAGAATAAATAAGGAATCCACATCCAACAAGTGCAAGTTTTTTACACCATCGTGTTAGGTTTGTTTAATTGGATCACACTGGTTACTGGTGATGTACAGCACCATTGTGAACACTTGAGTTCCTCAGCCAAGTGCTGTATATCCCTCAGTATTGCCATATGAGGACTCTTTGGGGCACTGCAGCTGAAGGCACATCTCCTAGGGACATACCATGTGCTATATAGCATTCCTTCTATACTTGATTTTGCCTTAATAATAGACACAGTGAGAAAGTGTCAAAAGAGAGACTCAGGATACATCAATATTAGGCATTGTGGCTTGTTAGGACTTGGATCCGGGGGAGAGCACACAACATAAAGTGTAAACATGCACACAGCAGTGCCACTGGTCATGGCCTTGCTGAACATCATTATATGTCAAGGAGTTTTAAAACTTTTGGTTTTTCTGGGCTACATAATCACGTTAGAAGTATATTTTATTCCTGGAGACAATACACAGAACTGGTCTTCCCAGCCATTTATCTTAGTTTTCTTATAAGCACATCTAGGACCACCACAGATAATGAAGCACAAGTAGAAAACTGACACACTCAGTTGAAAACGTCTTCCTCTTACACAGATTCCAGTGTAGGACTGCAGCGAGAATGGGATGACTAATGAAATAATATTTTTCATCTTCCTAGCACAATTCTTTAGCTAATCTGGCATAATCAGAAGGCTGTCTGTGCATCTGCAGTAGTCAACACCTTCACAGATCTGCTTCTTTTCTAGCTGGTATTAAAATATGTGAATTTTCTCTCAATTACACTTATGGAGAGAAAGAATATTTCTGCTGTGATCAGAGATGTAAGTGAAGCCAGATTCAAATTTATTGTCTTAGGACCTTATTGTTTTCCACTCTATATATTTTGCATTTTTTTAAAGAAATTCAAAGACCCCATGAAACTGTACATTTGTCTTCTGTAATACTTTATACTGATCTAAGAAATAATAAGCAAAAACCTTGGGTCTAAGAGACATAAACCCCCTTTTTTTTTGGTTTTTTGGCAGTGAGAAGTGGCCTTAAAGAATACATGGAACATAATTGCAATACCTGAAAAGTATAAAAGTACTCCACTGGAACTGTAAGGTTTAACATATGAGGCCAAGGAGAATCAAACTCTTCATCTAAATTTTGGACTCCATAGAGTAGAAAGCTCCAATTAATGTTTTAGCAAGGCTTAAAAGCTTCATTTTCTGTTGGGAAAACTTATGATAACATTAAAAATACTCAAATAGGCTTTTCACAGGGAAAATGAAGTTTTAATGCTTAAAAAATTGCCATGGGGACTTCCTGTTCTGGGAACTTCTAGAACAGATACCCACTGTTGCCTTAAAAAAGTCTTTTTTTATAAACATTTAAAAACTTGAAAAATAACAAATTGACTTTTCAGTTAAGTTGGAAGAGGCATTAATTATGGATATTTATGTTAATAGAATTAGAATATGAATTTCTGCAGTTAAAATCATTCGGTGCTATTAAAGCTATCATGGTCTCAGAGGGTGTAGATACCATTTATGCTGGCATCCAGTACTGCACTGGAGAACAAGAGGCCTTTTTAAGATGTAATTCACCTGACTTCAGTCATCTGGTTTAAGATGAAAGATGTTACATCTCAAAGGTTGGACCAGGTGACTTTGCAGGGTCCTTTCCAGCTTGGGCTGCTCTATGATTTTATTAGTCGATGAAAACATTCCATTTCTCTGGATTGATTGAAAAGGCTTCAGGAGGTGATCCCACTGTATGCATCTGTATTTTTTCAGATTAAACTTCCCATTTTAGACACTGACATAACAGTAAAAATATATTTTACTATATAATCATTAAAACCCGTGGAAGCAAATGAAATTTCTGTCTGAATAAAATGTGTGCACTCTTCTCTCCATTCCAGAGCATTGCAATGTTTCTAGAGCTGAAACAAGATTGTGTTTTGTTTCTTTTGTATCCAGCAGCAAACAACTCTTCATCCGAGCAATTTTTTTCTCTTCTAAGAGATATGCTAATATATCTTCTTTTTTATTGCCTCAAAATGGTTACAGAGAAATGTACGCATTAAAGGATTTATGATGCATCGACATCTATAGGCAAATTTTATGCATTGCTGACTTTAAGTATCTAGACATCTATCAACATGAGAAGTTGTAAATTGGCTGAGGATATGAGACTACTCATCAGGCTGAAAAAAAGATCACAGCTCTTATGGTAGAACCCAAGTAGCTAATAAGGAGTGAAACGTTGCTGAGTCTAGATAAAATTTAAATCATTCTTAGTTCCTGTATATTAGATTTATATTCTTGTTCATTTTTCACATTTATTTCTTCTTCCTTAATATGTTTCTTGCTATAACAATTTCTCTTTTTTTTTTTTTTAAGGAAGCAGTCTTGCCAAGCTTTCAGTCATTCCATCTTTGGAGAGCTGCAATGCTAATTGTCACAGATGCTCTCTGCCAGTACCTTAATTTTCACTTGGTAGCATTTCATACTCTGTGGCAATGGAAGCTACCAGCTGTGTTGTATAAGAGAGAAGAATCAGGTCTCTTAAGGAACAGATTTCAAGTCTTTTGTCTTGATCAGTAAATGACAGTATCAATGCTTATCAGTTGAAGGAGAGGAAATCTGACAAATACAAGCTGGATACAGGATTAAAAAATAAAAGAGAAAAAGCTATTCCTTGAGCCAAACTCAGCTTTTGGATGGAGCTTGTATTGGTCAAGGAACTGATGTAAAGTGAAGGTAAGTTTATGACGCCTTTGTGTCTGGATCCTTGTCTGATCTTTGATGCATGTCAAAAGGAGATAGATTTGGAATGTACGCAGCAGAGCTGGCATAACCTTTTCCTCCCTCTCTTTTACCCTCGGGAGCAAATCAAAAGGGAGGAGGTAAAACAAGGTGGAAGACAAGCCTGGCAAGAGCTTTCACCTCTTAGCATGAAAATTACTGAGGTAAAATTTTCATGCTAGGTTGGCTTTCAAACCCTTCTTTTTAACGCTTGTATTTTTCTATCTTTTCACACTGATGGATCTAACAATCCTTAA
Source organism: Dicrurus megarhynchus (assembly GCA_013399195.1). Classification (NCBI taxonomy): domain Eukaryota; kingdom Metazoa; phylum Chordata; class Aves; order Passeriformes; family Dicruridae; genus Dicrurus; species Dicrurus megarhynchus. The sequence goes on from VXAD01009322.1 coordinate 989,288, forward strand.
TGGTCCTTAAGTGCTTAGAATTACATATAGAAAAGAAATCCACAAATCATTTCTCAACAAAACCAGGGACATAGCTGCCCCAGATTTACATAAGAAGTTCATGAACACATGAACAGGGTAAGATGTAAAAGTTAGAGCAAGCTGAAATTAGCTGCTAACACAAGAACATCAGTCTCCTTCCCAAGCCTCTTTCATAGCATTGACAAAATGACAATTCACAGGATTTTTTTTGTATAAATCTGGATGAGAAGTGGACATGCTTACATTTTGCATGTGTGTCCAGGGGTACATATGTCCATAAGCACATATATCTCTTTTGCTATGTGTGCAAAATATATATATGTGTGTGTGTGTCTGTGTGTGTGTGTGTGCGTATACACACACAATAGATCCGAAGATCCCCAAAATTTTTTACAGCACTTAAAAATTAAAATTACAGAACAGGACTGAATAGGACTGCATAGGCCAGAGGTTGCCACAGTGAGCTATAACCTGAAAATAAAAGGATACCATGCTATTTAATATGCCTGAGAAAGCATAGAAAACTTGTGTCATTTTTTCCTCTTTTTTAGTTTGCTGTTCAATCCTCTCGGTTAAGCGGGTTCTAAAGGGCCCCATCTTAGGCCCTGTTCTCTTCAACATCNACATTGTAGTGTACAACTTCCTTGTGAGGGGAAGGGAAGGGAGTGGCACTGATCTCTTCTCTGTTGTTGCCCTGTGACAGGACCTGAGGGAATGNGGTTCTAAAGGGCCCCATCTTAGGCCCTGTTCTCTTCAACATCTTCATAAATGACCTCGGCTCAGGACTGGAAGGGATACTAAGCAAGTTCACAGATGATACAAAACTGTGAGAGCTTCTGAGTCCTTTGAAAACAGGCAGGCCCTGCATAGAGACTTCCACAAATCAGAGGGCTGGGTAATCACTGACCATATGAAGTTCAACAAGGGAAAGTACCGGATTCTGCACGTGGGATGGGGCAGCCCTGGATGTATGGACAGACTGGGGAATGAGATGCTGGAGAGCAACACAGCAGAAAGAGACCTGGGGGTCCTGGCCGATGGCAAGTTGAACATGAGTCAGCAGTGCCTTGGCAGCCAGGAGGGCCAACCCTGTCCTGGGGGGCATCAGGCACAGCATCGCCAGCCGGGCAAGGGAGGGGATTGTCCCGCTCTGCTCTGCACTGGGGCAGCCTCACCTCGAGTCCTGGGGGCAGGTCTGGGTGCCACAATATAAAAAAGTTATTAAGCTATTAGAGAGCATCCAGAGTAGTGCAATATGAGTGCGTATGAGGAAAGGCTGAGATCACTTGGTCTGTTCAGCCTGGAAAAGAGGAGACTGAGGGAAGACCACATTGTAGTGTACAACTTCCTTGTGAGGGGAAGGGAAGGGAGTGGCACTGATCTCTTCTCTGTTGTGCCCTGTGACAGGACCTGAGGGAATGGCCTGAAGTTGTGTCAGGGGAGGTTTAGGTTGGATATCAGAAGAAGATTCTTCACCCAGAGGGTGGTTGGGCACTGGAAGAGACTCCCCAGGGAAGTGGTCACAGCACCAGCCTGCCAGAGCTCAAGAAGCATTTGAACAATTCTCTCAGGCACATGGTGTGACTCTTGGGGATGGTTCTGTGCAGGGCCAGGAGCTGCACTCGATGATCCTTGTGGGTCCCTTCCAATCAGCTTATTCTGCTATTCTGTCAGCTTGACTTTGTGATCACACCAGTGAGAAGGTAATTTTGTCAGAAAATTTGTTACTTGGAAGGTGGAGATTAGTGTGGTCTTTTGTGTTTCCTAGGAAGTGTTTGAATTTTTGTAAAGTATGCATCTTTACTTCCCACTTGCTCAACAAAGTATTATAGACTTTTCCAAATATTACTGTGTACTCTACATGCACTAGAGCGTACCCTCAATAACTAAAATTCCTTAGCAAGGGCATAACTATATGAAGAATATTTCTCTCACTGGATGAGAAAAATGAAAGCCTGGTCATATCAGCTGACCTTTGCCTTAAAATCTGACAGAGGTGTTTCTTTGCATTGCTCTTCCCAGCTTGTTCTAGGGCAGGAGGAAAAAAAATAGAAAAAGAGAAAAAACAGGTGTGTCTTGACTTTGCCTGAAAAAATGGAAACAAATAGACTTTTTTGAGAATATTTCATCCTTAAGCCCTAGATTTTTCTTCACCTTGTCAGGCCTTGCTTCCAAAATGTAGAGGCTCTTTTTACTACACTAAATCAATGCCTTGGTTTTCTAATGGGCACAGTGCCATACTTTTCTTTTCATATTTCTTCCTAATGCCTTTGTAGGCCAACAGACTGAATACCTCTCTTTCTAACACTTACCTGTTTTTCAGTAGTTTTCACATGAGAGTATTAGGATAAAGACAGAGCGGGATTTTGTTTGTCAAATCTTGTTAAATATTGGGAGGAGTGAAAACATCACTCACTCTATTCTACCAATAGCACAGAAGTACTTTTCAAAGTTCTTATGGTTAAAACCAGCTTTGACTAATTATACTAGGAAAATGTAGACAAAGACAAAATCACTCGTAGCTTGAACAGATGCAATTTAATTTACTTTGCTTCAGAAATGTTTTACCTCTCTGCAACTGTGCTAATTAAATGTTACTTAAATCAGGACCTAGAGATCTCATCAAGCAGTTGATAACAGTGGAGTTAAGGAAATAATCCCAATTCCCTTTAATAATGAATTTTTGATTACTGGTAGAAACCACAGCATTCCATCTGACTGCCAACAAGGGGTGCATGCATTACACATCTGGGTTCCCAATATTCCAGAATTAGTGAAGGAGAAAAGCACAGCTTCAGTGCTAACTCTGTCTCATGCCTGAGTTGCACGGGAGAAATCTTCATATGTGACAGTTCATTCAACTTTTGAGTGAAGGGGCTAGAAATTCAGAAGGAGAGCAGAAGTAAATGGTCACATCTGACTAGGTTAGGCTGGGTCCCTTCGATGTAGAGCATTCTACAATGGGCACAATTCCTCTCAGGCTGAAGTTGGTATCTACTATAGGCCTTAAACATCAGTGATTTCCCTGATGGATACTCTGATGTCTGATAGCAATTTCTGTGGGTCATAGCTCAGTTGTCATGGAAAACTTCAGCAAAAGGGTAGGACAATGACATAGTAGCTGACATGCAGACAGGTCTCGTACAAGATGGTGTGGGATACAGTCAAGGTAATAAGATTTAACTTGGTGTTCTTTTCTGTGACAGATGTTATTTTATGTCATTATTACATATTGGTAAAAAATATCCTCTTAGTCTAAAATCATGTCTAACTTTGAAAATAAAGAAAACCCTCTTAATCTAGATAAAGAATGAGGCAACAAAGCATTTCTATAAATCCCTATTTACAATATGTTCAAGGTAGGCAGTTATCTTCATGCTATTTGATGAAACTTTACTGGCTGATAAGTAAATTCTCAATACCTGATAAATTGCTAGAACAATTAATAAAGTAGATAATTTGTAAGCACCTGGAGGAAAATAACTTGTAAGTATTAGGCAACATGGACTCATCAAAAACAAATCATGCTGAACTAACCTCATTTCTTTCACTGATAGGATAACAAGCTTAGTGGATAAAGGAAATGCTGTGGACATACTATGTCTTGATTTTAATAAAGAATTTGATACAGTTCCACATGACATTCTCATAAAGAAACTAGAGAAATGTTGATTAAATGCAATCACTGCTAAATAAGTACAATGCTGAAGAGGAGAAAAAATAAAAAAGAAGGAAAAAAAAGGAAGGAAAAAAGAGGGAAAAAGGCAATTCACAGAGCAATTATTAATGGTTCAGTGTCAGGTTAGGGAGAAGTATCAAGGGTGACCTACAGAGGTCTGCTTTGTGTCATGAGTCTAATTCTGCTTAATATTTTCACTGTGTGCTTGGAAAACAAAGTAAAAATCATGTTAATAAAAATAGTAGTAGTAGTAATAATTACCATCATCAAAATAATTATAACAACAACAAAAATAATAATAATAGTAAACCACAAAAACTCCCAAACCCAGAAGATAAAAAAATTAAAGCAAGTTACATTTCCTTGGATATTTATATATAGTGTCACAAACCTTTAAAAACAAACCAGAAAATAGACAGGACAGATCCCTGCAAAAGCTTTGCCCACTCTTTAAATTGTCAGCAATGTCATAAGAAGGAAAGATGATGTTGCCTGGGCTGGGTCAGTCAGAATGGTTTGTTTCCCCACACAAGAATCTTGCATTCAAAGTCTGGGTTGAATCTGAAACTCACTGGGCTTTTCAAATTTTTTTTTGAAACAATGCACTTCACAATGAAGAATATCCTGGAATGCAGTCAGATTGAGGTGAGCTTCCTTTCATAATCATTCCTATCCTTCTGAGACTCTTCTGGTGCAGAATGCACATTACAGATGCACTTGTTTTCCTGGCCTAATGAGTTTGTAGTATAGAAGTGATGCTGCTAGGAATCGGATGGTCAATTTTAATCTCTAGTTATGTAAATTTTAACTTGTTTTACATAATTAAGAAAAATCATAGAAAATAAAATATATTTGATCTACATTACCAGCACAAAGGAAGGCCAGGCCCATGATTAACTAAATGTGAATGAACTGTCTGATAATATTACAAACTTGTGAATATTGCAAAGTAGTACTCTATGTACAACAAGAAAGTGATTTGATAATTAACTGTTTGATGCTGATCAATCTTTAGACAGAATACTGCATTCAGTTTTGGGTTCCACTAGAAAAAGAAAAAAGAGAAAGAGGAAATGGAAAAGGTTAAAGGGGAATCCAGTGATAATCTACAAATACATGAAGAGATGTTAGGATGGCAGGGACTATTATTGACTCATAAAGAGAACATAAAAAATAATCGGCCAGTGTTGACGGATAAGGAGGAAAGAGACAAAAAATGTGAGAATATGTACTTGGGTTCAGGTGATTAAGTGACAGTGTTATTCTAAGCTAGAAAAAAGGTATAGGAGAATACAATGCTCTGTAAATGACAGAGAAGAAGGCCTTACAATTAAATATTAATTAAAAAGAAGAAAAAAATGAGTAGAAAGCAGTAAGGGTAGAATAATGGGACAAAGGAATTGTATGTTAGAAATAAGGAAAAAGGTACTGGAAAAAATGAAAAAAACAAAAATTGAAATCCAAATAAGTTCAAATATATATATATGTGTAGATAATAAACACATATGTACATAAATTTCTTGTAAGTTAGTCATAAATGCTGTTAAATTAACAATGAGTGTTTAATGTCAGCTGTTTCTACTTCCTCCTTTTCACTGGTGTTGTCTGGCATGGCTGGGATAATCTTTATGTGAACCATAGGGTTCTTCTGTCAGGTGAATGAGAAAAAGACTATATTTACGTAGGCTGTCCTGGGGGTTCACAAGTGATAAATATTTACACCAACATTTCCAAACTCTAGTTTTGAAATAAACCCATAAGTTTCACTAGATTCCTTCTGATGCTTCTCTCCGTCAGATTTTATTGAAGTACTGGCCATTTGAGGAGATGTGGGTCAGCAACAATCAGATATATTAACAAGAAAAATCTGCCAGACACAAACACTAAAATTCTAAACACGTATTAGCCAGAACTGATAATAATCGAGACTTGGTCTAGAGTAAGTTCATATTAAAAAAAAAAAAAAAAAAAAAGAAAATATGTAGACTTTTGGAGAAAAACTGATTTTTTTTCTGGTTTAACATTGTCTTATAATATACTCCAGCTATAAAGTTACTAGCAGAGCACCTCCTAATATAATTTTGTGTGACATGTTGTTTTACTATTTAGTGTGTGCATTTCAGTAAGTCTACATTTCCAGTTTACTTCCCCAGTTTTATTTGCTTTAGTCATTAATTTTATTTTAAGTTATTTAGGTCTACAGCAATAGGTTTTCAGCACAATCTTTTACCAGCTATATAAAAGAGTACAGAAAGATTCCTCTCTGTTCTCAATCATACAGTTTTAGTAAGAGGAAGATGACAGTATAATCTTCTAATGATAACTCATGTAGAAACACTTTCACAATCTTAGGAGTGAAATGTCTTTGTTACAGTCAGTAAATGAGGAGATGTGCAGAAGTAAGATGTGAGTGAAGCAGTTTAGGGCTTTTCTGCCACTTTTTCTGCAGGTTCCAATATTGTCTCTTTAGTGTTCATCAATGCAGAATTTATTTCATTAATTTAAGCAAAAGTATTTTTCTTTTTCTCAATGTAACTAATATAAGAATGGATGCTTTTTCTGTGTGTATGTCAGTTTGTTTCATTAAAGACTCATCTCTCATGTATACCTGCTATTATATTCATTAATTATTATAATTGTTATAAATAATTATACTATTATAATACCCACTATTGGTTACAGGTATAGAACAAAGGTCTGAAAAGCAAAAAAAGGGAAATGTCCACTAAAGAAAGGCATATGGAGACACATGCTGATTGCATAAATGCTCTAAAATTCATAGAGCCAAAAGAAACACATGTAAGTATAGGTGTACAGCTGCCAGATTTTTGCTACTACAGCCACTCTCATTGGATGCTGTATAGCAAAGGCATTTCTCTCAAAAAACTGCTTTGAGAAGTCTGCCTCCCAACACAGGAATTTTTTCTTCAACTTAAAAAACCTACCAGTCTATATACTTTTCTTCTATGCTACCCTAACTTAATCCAATGCCATCAAACAATTAAAAAAAAAAAAAAATTGCTACAGAAAAGCAGAAAAGAGGATCATGATTTTCTGCTTGACTACCTGGACCTTAATAAAGCATTTGAAACTATTTTCCACAACATTCTCCTGGAGAACTGGATGCTCACGGCTTAGATGAGTGCCCTATTCAGTGGATTAAAAACTGCCTGGGTGACCAAGCCAGAGAGTGGTGGTAAATGAAATTACATCCAGCTGGTAGACAGTTACAAGTGATGCTCCCTAGGGCTCAGAAGTGGGGCCAGTGCTGTCTAATATCTTTATTGGTGATCTGGGTGAGGAGACTGAGCGCACCCATGGCAAGTGTGCAGACAATATCAAGTTGGGCAGAAGTGTTGATCTGGAGTGTAGGAAGGTTCTGCAAAGGATCTGTACAGGCTGGATCTGAGGCCAATGGACTGAGGCCAATTATATGAGGTTCAACAAGACCGAGTGCTGGATCCTGTACTTAGTCACCACAACCCCTTGCAGCACTACAGATGCAGGGAAGAGTGGCTGGAAAGATGTCTGCCAGAAAAGGACCTGACACTGTTGCTCAACAGTGGCTGAACATGAGCCAGAGTGTGCCCAGGGGGCCAAAACCGCCAATAACATCCTGGCCTGTATCAGCAATAGTGTGGCCAGCAGGACCAGGGCAGGGATTGTCCCCTTGTACTCGGCACTGGTAAGGCCACACCTCGAGTCCTAAGTTCATTTCTGAGCCCCTCATTACAAGGAAGACATTAAGGTGCTGGAGTGTGNTGGATCCTGTACTTAGTCACCACAACCCCTTGCAGCACTACAGATGCAGGGAAGAGTGGCTGGAAAGATGTCTGCCAGAAAAGGACCTGACACTGTTGCTCAACAGTGGCTGAACATGAGCCAGAGTGTGCCCAGGGGGCCAAAACCGCCAATAACATCCTGGCCTGTATCAGCAATAGTGTGGCCAGCAGGACCAGGGCAGGGATTGTCCCCTTGTACTCGGCACTGGTAAGGCCACACCTCGAGTCCTAAGTTCATTTCTGAGCCCCTCATTACAAGGAAGACATTAAGGTGCTGGAGTGTGTCCAGAGAAGAGCAACGGAGCTGGTGAAGGGTCTGGAGCACAAGTCTGGTGAGGAGTAGCTGAGGAGCTGGGGTTGTTTAGCCTGGAGGAGGCTCAGGCTCAGAGCTTATCACTGTCTATAGCTACCTGAAAGGATGCTGTAGTGGGATGGGTACTGGTCTCTTCTTCCAAATAACAAGATATTTCTAATGGTGAAAAAAAAATGAAGGAAAGTTGGTTTCTCAGGTAACAAGGCACAAAACCATTTAAGTATTTTTATGCACAATCAACATTTACCTGTTAAATGAAACATTTTTAGCTGTATTTGCATCTCAGTGAAGTAGCTATTTATGCCTCTGGAAGAAACTCCAACTGCTAATGAGCATCTGAAGTTTCCCTTTGAAACAACCCTATTTCTTAGTCATAGCAAAGATCGCCTTTATACTGAAAATATATATTCTAGTACTAATATGGAAAACTTCATTGAAAAGAAAAGACTGCCATTTTTCCAATCACAAAGAGCACTTTTAGTCCTGTTGCAGGAACATCTAGAAACACTGGTTCAAGTTGTGGTCATTTGCAACAAATTGTATGGCATCTGAGAGAGCTATGTGGAAAAAGTTGAGAAGTTTGAAATTACTTACATAAATTACCTTAACTCTACAGTAAAATACATCTGTCTTGCCGTAGGTGTGATTTTTGCGGGGCCTATATATAGAGAAGATGCAGGTAAGAGATTATGAAGAGTCTCAGTTAAATGAAACCATATTTAGTCAGAGCAACTTAAAAATAACCAGTCAGGTCCTAGTCAAATGTATTTTTTCCTTCAAGTTTAGAACTAAGAGGCAAAAAACCTCCATGATGGACATGAAAATACTATGTGAGATAACACAGAATCAGGTTACAAATTAGACACTGGAAGGTGAGTGTTACTGTACCCAAAGTTATAGAGACATAGAGGTGTATTTGCCTTGTAAAACCTCCTTGCTCCCTAGTTCATGGAAGAGTTTTTATGCTCTTCATGTACCGTGTCAACTACCAGCTGTCTTTTTTTCAAGTGAAAAGTCCACCCACAGTGTGTTCTCTTCCTGTGCCCAGTCTGATGTATTGCAGCAGAGCCATCACACTCTCCTACTCAGGTATTTGGAGCTGAAAAATCATACACAAAAATAGAAATTATGTTCTAAGATGAGAACACAGAGTTCAGAAGAGACTTTGATCAAGTTGTAAACGTACTCATTTTTCTGTGGAAAGGACTCACTTCAAGCAGTGTGGTCACAGCCTTCTCTGCATGTACTGACTTGAAGCCCAAAGTTGTTCAGTGATAGAGGTGCAGATAAAGTCAAAGAAGATAAACAAATTTACTGTAGCAACAAGAAATATACCCTCTGATTTGAATACTTCCTGCCTAAATAGAAAGAATAGTGTAGGAAGCTTGTTTATTAATCACCTGAATGGCATAGGTGTGTCAACTGGGACATGCCAAGGGAGATGAGAAACATTACAATGGCAGAAATACTAGCAATAGTGAACTCTGTTATTTCGATGAATATTGGTAAAAAGCAATTTTGGAACATGTTCTAAAAAACAATTTTAGATACTCTAATGATTGCCTTTTGGAGCGGTTATTTTTTTAGACAATTCTAAACAGAGCATAAGAACATGCTGACATTTTTACTAGTGAATGGCCATACTGACTAAAGTACATTCAAATTCTTCTTCCACATAGGAATTAAAAAATAAATTAAAAATTTACATTCACACACACACATGGGAACAAGGGAACCTTTATAAAAATGAGTGATACTAGGAAAAAACCCCAAGATTTTAAAAGGAGGATCTAAAAGGATAAAAGCATCAAGTGTATTATGAAAATTTTTTTGAAGTCCACGGTGATAAACAAAATTATGGTATTGGTAGAAAGCAAAATAAAGAAACTCTTTAAATTAAAATTTAGTCTTCATAAAGTAGAATTTATGGCCAGGTAAGGAACATCTGAGTACCATGAGCTCTGAAAACCTTAATCAAGCTAACACCAAAAAAAGATTTAGAGAACAAGCTTGTGAAGGGCATGAAAACTAATAATAAGCCTTTTTTCGAACCCATCAGAAGTAGAATGTCTGCCAGAGAGTCTACAGAGCTGATAGATGATGGAGGTGTAATAGGAGAACACAAAGAAGATAAGACCATGGTAGAAAAATTAAATGTGTTCTTCACATTGATACTCACCTCCGAGGAGTTTAGAAAGGTTCCCACAGTGTCTGTTTTCTTTGCAAAAAATGTACTGGAGGAGCTATCTTAAATTAAAGTGTCAATAGAAGTGATTTTAGACCAAATAGATAAATGAATAGTAACAAATTGCCAAGACAAGATGGTATACACTCAGGGGTTTCTAAAGAACTCAAATATGACCTTGTAATTTGATCATAGATCTTACACAATTGCTTAAGTCAGCTTCTGTATGAGAAGAATAGAGGTTAGGAAATTTTATGTCTTTTTTAAAAAGATTCTTACAGAAACTTGGCAGGGGAGACACAGGACAGATGCAGGAAATTAAGAAATTTTGTGCCTGATTCTTTACAGGCAGATTGGTAGAATAGGACTCATAGACATATAGATAAATACAATAAAATGGGGGTGGGAATAAAAATAAATTTTATAAATAAGATTTTGGCTTTTTAAAGGTTTTAGAATAGATAAATATACAAGAAAGGGTGATCTTAATCTGGTTGATACACTGTGACTGGATTTTCAAAAAATTTTGACAAGGTTCTCCGTAAAAGACAAATAAACATGGATTATAAAAAAAAAGAACCTTCATCTGTGGATTTCTAAATACCTGAAGGAACAAGGGATTAATAAATATATAAAGAACAGGAAAAAGGCAGATGAAAATTATTGGATTTAACAATGAAAGTCCCTCTATTTGTGAAAGGTTGCAAAAATTGCTTACACAAGTAACTGGGTGATAAAAAGAAAGAGGCAATATATGAAAAACTGTGCACATAGGAAAAAGACAAACAGAAATTTTCACTGTCTACAAACTGAAAGTCTCTTAGCCAGGTATTGTTAATCCAGAAAATATATTTGCAGCTATTCTGGACACACCTATGAAAATGTCAGTTCAGTGTTCACTGACAAATCACCTCAAACCAACCAAATACAAACCCCAAAGAATTATTTGAGAAGAAAACCAGAACAAGAGACTCTATTCTGTAACATAAAATAATCAGAGCCATTAGGTGAAGCTGTAAGCTTAGACTTAAAACAACAAAGAAATATATTTTTTTCATTTAATGCATGACTACATTTTGGAGCTCACTGTCACAAGATAGATGGGATGCCAAAAGTGAGTTCAAAAATTAGTTAGACAAATAAGTGGAAACCTATCAAGGGCTGCTAAAAACTGATGAGATACAAGCTCTAGATTAGAAATTCCCCTAAGCCACACAAAGATATATTATTCATATTTGTTGTTTTTTTTATAAAATTTTAAACATTTTATTATTACCTTAAGTTGCCAACACTACTGTCTGTTTTACAGAAAGGGAGATAAGAATGGGTTTCGATCTCTGATCAAAAGGCAATCTTCTTCAGTCTGCTATTGTTGTGACACCAGAATGCTAAAAAAAACTCATTCTTCCAATATGTGGAACCAGCTGCTCAGGCAGTGTCAATCAGTATCATACTGAAGAAGTATCATTCTTTGGTGTGTTATCTTGGTTTAAGCTATATACAGACCTGACCAAAGTTTCTTACTTGAGGCATAAACTTTTCTACAGTAAGGCTTTTGACTTTGACTTCAGACCATATGTAAATATATAAAAATACAGATCTAGAAATTAATATGAATTTTAATATTAATGTAAATGCAAATAATACAATTATAAACACAAATATAAGCATAAGTGTAAATACAAATATATATATATATATATATATATAAAGATTTTTTGTGTGTTTCACAGCATAATTTGAACACATATAAGACAAACCTGAGAAATTATTCAATAGTTATTATGAAACCACACACAACTCAGCTAAACCATTCTTCTGCCCTTGAGGTATAGAATAACTGTGGATACAACAGCTTACTGTTGATGCCTACAAATACTACTTAGCAATAACCCAATTAGTGCTACTTCTTAGGCCAGTGATCTAGGAAAAAAAATCAGGTTATAACTAGAATTAAACAGAAAATATTTTAGAAACAATTACTTGCTTTCATTTTCTTGCCTGATGAAACATGTTTTAAAGCTTTAGTTGCTGTAGGCAACATAAGCAGTATTAGAAGGTAAATGTAAACTTAACACAATGAATAATGTCAAATAGGCAAAAATAAGTAAGTCCAATTGGATGAAATTTAGCATGTTTTTGAATAAGATGAATAATCCTTTTTTTGTTTTGTTTTTTTCTGTTCCCTATATGGAAATAAATATATTGAGGAAAACCTGAACTCATTGTGGTCCAGCTAATTTCCAAGACAAACTTTTATAAACAAAAAAAAATTTTCAGGTTACTAGAGAAGAATGTCCCCAGCAACAAGGTACAAAGGTGGGCTATGGGATATCAGTTGATAATAGAATGCTAATATTTCTTTCCAGAAGGGTATGATTTTCTTCTGAGAGAATTTAATGAGTATCGAAAGACTTCCAGTGAATTTTTAGACTGCAACACTTTGTGCTGGTCTCCAAAGACTGGAAATTCAAAGCAGATTTTGTCCCTGGAAATAAGACAACCCTGAAAAAAGAACTGCAAAGTTCAAGCGCTGGGCTCACTTGGCTCATACTTGATTTTCATGTGTTGGAAGAAGAGTTTTCATTCTTTCAGGAGGTATACTCAAGGGGAATACTTCAATCCTTCCATGGGCATTATAACTTTGCACAGACCTAACAGTACACAAACCATCCTGTGAATCATGTGTGCCCAATTCCCAAACCCTGAAATGGTGAATAGGTTCTGAGTTACACATATTTTCTTGCTGCAGTACCTGCAGCTTCTGTTAATGTGATGTTAGCTTTTCCTGAATGGGAAAATCCTTGTTTCTTCATATAATCGATTTGCCTTTCTTACTCCATGCCATTTGTCATCAGTCATCTCCAATTGATTTATACTTATTTGAGTGTCACATTTTAATTTAAATCAGTGAAAGTGGTGACTTTACATGAAATTTAAAAGATCACAGCACAGAAAATATCAGAAAGAATCTTCCAAAACACTTTGAGGAGTGCTAAAATGTCTATCAGTTTAAAAAACTCTTGAACATCCAACCTGACCTTGAATATTTCAGGGATGCGGCATCGGCAACTTCTCTGGAGAACTTGTGTCACTGTTTCACCACCTCACAGTAAATAATTTCTAAATCTACCATCTTTCCATTTAAAGCCATTTGCCCTCATCCAATCACTACACATCCTACTCAAAAGTCCCTCTCCAGTTCTCTTGTTGCCCCCTTTAAGTACTGAAAGGGGTTATAAGGTCTTCCTGGAGTCTTCTTATCTCCAGGTCGAACAATTTTAATTGTCTTAGCCTGTGTTCATAGGAGAGGTGCACCAACCCTGTGATCACTTTCATGTCCTCTTTTGGACTTTCTCCAACAGATCCATGTCCTTCTTATGTGGGAGGTCCCAGAGATGGTTGCAGTACTCCAGGTGTGGGCTGCACAAAAGAAAAGGACACGAATCACCTCCCTTGACCTCCTGGTCATGGTGCTTTTGATGCAGCTCAGGACATGATCGCCTTCCTGGGTTACAAGCACACATTGCTGGCTCATGTCCAGCCTCTCATCCAACATTCCCAAGTTCTTCTTTTCAAGGCTTCTCTCTTAATCCATTCTCTGCCCAGCTTCTCATTCTGGTTAGGATTGCCCCTACCCAGGTTCAGGACCTTCCATGTGGCCTTGTTGAACTTCATAAGCTTCACATAGGCCCTCCTCCCAAGCTTGTCAAGGTTCCCTGGATACCATTCCTTCTTTCCAGTCAACTGCACCACACAGCTTAATGCTCTGGCAAATTTGTTGAGGGTGCACTCAATCCCACTGTCCATGTCACTGACAATGGTGTTAAACAGCTCCAGGCCCAATACTGATCCCTGTTGAATGCTACACATTGATGGTGTCCATGTGTACATTGAGCCATTGACTGCAACTGAGTGCAGCTACCCAGCCAATTTCTTACCCACTGAATGGCCCACCCACCAAATCCATGTCTCTCCAATTTAGCAACAAGGATGTTGTGCCGGACACTGTCAAATACTTTGCACAAGTCCAGCTAGATGACACTCAAATAAAATGACACTCAGATAAGCTCTTACCTCAATCACCAGTCGCTGTAACACTGTTGTAGGAGGCCAAAATGCACCAAAACATACTACTGTGCAAAGTGCACAAGGTGCAGTATTCCCACTACTGAATTTTTAGACCTGGCATGAAGACAGACCTCAGAGGCTTCAGTAGATACATGATTTAACAGCACATTGTCTTGTGAGGACCAGACAATTTTAAAAAAAGCCAGTTTTGGTACCATGAATTTCCTATTAATTTCTGGCCACAGTTGGAGGTGGTAATATTGATCTTGGAATTCTGTGTAATTCAAGTCCTTGATAGCTTAGACATCACTTCTGGTCATGAACCCAAACAAAGGAGTTCAAATCAGCAAGTTCATGCCTGGCGTTGTATTTGTGCATTGAAGAAATTGTGTTAATGCTTACAGAACAGCTATTAACCCAGGAATAAGGGCTGCTGATACTGGAATTTGGTTGTCCATTTCTACAACAGTAGATAGTAACTTGAAGCATAGAGTAAGGCTATGTACCTTGCCAGAACTTTTTCTTGTATAGATAAGCAAAATCACGTGTTCATATTTCTAGGGAATCTGAGTGTTGTTTTGATAAAACTTCTCATTTGTATCTTTTAAAATTAGTAATTTTAACTTGAGGACAAGCAGATACAGAAGTTTAAAATACATGCATTTTGGAAGAATAAAATTAGTTGTCTACCAAAGAAATACAGCTGCTGCAGAATAAGAACTTCAGAAAAATATATTTTTTATTGAGAGAAGAAGTAGCAAACTGGACTTTTAAGAACAGATCTTTTATAAAGAAAATAATTTAAGGCATTATCTATTTTAGACCACATAATAAATTTGAAAACATTTAAATTGTATATTTCATGAAGATTTCACTCCTTTAACTAACAGAATACCAGAATAGATGCACAGCAGATTTTTCATATTAATATGATTATTGCCATTTCTTAGGCTTTTCAGAAAAGAGCACAGTGTTGTTTTGACAAAACAGAACATTAAACTATGGATCTAGAAATCACTGGTTTAGTTACATAAATTAAGAATGAATTGCTTATGGCACCAGTTATTGAGCAGCAGGTGTCAGAAAGCCATATAAATTTACAAATGAAAATTGAGCCACTCAGAGCTTCAGGAGTAGGTTTCAGAAGGTTATAAAGATAGGACTAGGCTTTGAATCCTAGATATTATCTTATAAGTGTCTCAATTAAATTACATTTTTCAGAATTACCTACGCTGAATGCCTAGCGATAGGTGATTTCACACAGTATAACAGACCACTAATACACAAAATAGATGCACAAAACAACATTTGGCCTGAAAATCTACTGAGATGAGGCATTTAGAATTGCCTTAGGAACATGCTGCATGAATCTAGCTGTAGCCAACAAGCTGAACTGCATGTGTGATGAATTAATTACTATAATTTCACTTTTAGATAGGATTCAGGGCAGAGCGGGGAGAAGATTATAGACAATCACAGGGCCCAGGAAAAGGCTCTGAGAAAAAAAAAACCTTCCCAGTCATAAATAGAGCATTAGTAAAGAGGCACTAGAAAGTGCTCCCTTTAAGCTGATTGCATGAAAATCAGGCTGGACCAAGAACAGAGTTTTTTGTTTACAGTACATGTGTCATAGCTCTCCCATTGGGATATACCCATATCTCCAGTCTCTTTTAGTCCATCTCTCCTGTTTATTTCTGTGCTCACGTCAGTGGTGATGCTTCACTGCTCATCTGAGTGCCTCCATCTGCCTATGAAAGAGAAATCTTTCTTAAAACATTTAAAGTTCATTTCTTATTCTTTCTAGGAGATATTTCAAGTTTTCTGTAGACATAAATATTTGGTAGAGCTCAAAAATCAGAAGCACCACTGGCAAGCTGAGATCTACAACACTTTCTTTTCTTTTGTTATTTTTTAACTTGTATGATAACAGGGCTTTGATTTGATTTCACATGCAGTTTTATTCGGCTTAGTAATTCAGTTTTTCCTATAATTTGTTTTGAACTACAAACAAAAAGGAGTAGTAAGACCTTAAATTCGTCCTAAAAGACCAAAAACATTTCAGGTCTTACTGGATAAAAATAAGACACATGGGGGATAAATTAGTTGCATCTCCCATTCTGTGATGTTGACAGCTTAAGAGTTTTCTGAGATTAGTGTCCTGCCAATGCCAAATGCATGAAGAAAAATGTCACTGTACAGGTTTTTGTTTATTTATTTATTATTTCATCTGTAGGGGAAAAAATAAGAGCAGAGGAGCATAAATCTGATCATCCTTAAGTCAGCTGATAATGTGCCTGAAGGACATCAAGGAAAACCTGAAGCATTAATAAACTAATGTGTACTGTATGCCCCACTTCATTTATTCAGCTTATACATTCATCAAGCATTATGCGTTTGTGCATTTATTCACTTTCTATTCAAATCTGATTAAGTAAAAGAATTCTAAAATCTCAATATTCTTTCTTGTCTCAGATGTTTATTTCTAGAGAAATGTAGCAGTGGCTAATTAATTATTTGCATAATTTGCACTTTCTTTACTAAAAAACTGCATGTAGTATGATTTTATTTTTTTTTCTTTTTCAATTTTGTGATCAAAAACATGGGTAATCAAGACCGTCCAATCTGCCCTTACATGTTAGGTTATTCTTTTGTCTGCTGAGGCGGAATGTAGGACAGGGAAGTAACCAGTCTCCTAATCTGTTTTTTGATTTTACACTGAGTTATTACTGAAGAAAAAAGATTATTGATTTGAATGCTTGGATGTATTTCTGTACACTAAACATATGCACACACATGCGCACCTATAATTACTCCCTTTCTTTTGTTATAATGCTTTTCTCCTGGTTAAGAATTAACAGAGGCTTCTGACTACTGATTTTTTTTCAGCTGACTGCACACCCATTTCGACACACACACAGACAAGCAGTCTGCAGATTTCATTACTTCATATCTTTTAAGAAAAAGAGGCCTAAAATTTGCAAGCTGACAATAAATCACTTAATTTTCATTAATTTTATGACATAACTGGTTTCTGCATTTGTAGCAGCTATAAAACATGTTAGCTTCTTAATAAATCCTGAGTAATGCTCATCTTTTACTGGTTTTTTTTTCCTGTTGTTTTTTCTTTTTTTTTTTTTTTTATTTTTCTGTAGGAAGCAGTGCACAAGCTATTACCTAGGGAACAGTTGTTTCTGTCTCCTGTACAGATCCATATCATTCTCAAATTTGCATTCTGATGAAGAAGAAACAAATGTTACTTAAATCCCATGAAGTGTGTTAATTACACTGAGCTCCGTGAAATTATGGGTGAGAGAGCCAAAAAGAATTCTACAATTGCATCGTGGGTCTCTTGAGCATATCTTGTCAGATTAATGTCTTTGTCACTCACATGATAACCTTAAAATTGCTATTCTCCCTAAGTAATATTCTCTAAACCTCCGTGATATGGAAAATCTCACACAAAACTAACTAACAGATGCAGTTTGTATTGTAAATAATATTGGTACTTTTATGAAAATAAATAAAAACTTAATTTCATTAACAAGTGCAACTGCTACTTTTGCTTAATTATTTTAGAGTTCTTCTTCTGTGCTTCTCCATACAAACCATGGTACAAGTGCCTGAAACAGTACCTCTTCCTAGTGTATCCCCAGAACAAAGGCTAAAATCACATAACTACCTAGGACGTAATGCTTTTTTTCTTTTCTTTTTCTTTTTTCCTCCTACTTCTTTACAAGCCCTAAATAGCCATAGCTGACTCATAACTTGAATCCAAAAGCCACTGTGCTATGCAGCAGGAACAGAAACTGTCCCAGAAGATTTGACCACATGGATGCATGCCCACAGCTCAGCTCAAGGTCTCACAAAAACAAGTAATAGGGAGGATTTGCTGTGCCAGGGCTTGAGGTGCATGCTTCATATCCCCAGCAGGGGACATACTCCACCCTCAGAAAGCTGCAAGTCTTCTCACAAAGTCACAACTATGACTGGCGAAACTCAACCCATTGGAAATCTATATTAGATGTCAGACCCATCTAAGAGACAAATCTAATCCTTTTGGCTAAAAAATAGCTCACAGCAGTCTGCTGCTCCTAGTTTACTGATATTTGGAAGAATGGTTTGGTTTGGCAATCAATGTCCTAAAGCCACCGCAGACCTTGATATTATCTTTTTTCTTTAAGCCCTTAAAGAGGATTACTGGGAAGAAAAAAAAAAAAAGGAGGGGGGAAAAAGAGAAATTCTGTAATGTTATATGAGTACCATCAGTATTTAGGTTTTTCTTCCATAAAAACTAGAGCCACTAGTAAAATTTTAATTATTCATGATGCATTGTAAAGAGCTGTTAGGTTTACTTTGTTAAATGAGAGAGACAATGCACAATCAGGTGTGTCCTACACAATAAAAAATAAATTCTTAATCAAGAAAATTCTTTTTGTCATACCAATACTTCAGAAATGGTACGTGATGAGTTCAAAAGATAAGAAAAAATAAAGAAGCACTAAAATTAAAGAAGCATGTCAATTCACACTGGTTAAGAAAGCAGCCAAAAATCTTTGAAAATAAGAAGGATCCAATTTTCCTCAACTTCATGCTATAAAATGGTTTTTACCAGTCACATAAAACCAGACTGGCTTTACATGTCAAGTGTAAAACATTACCATTTAGGCTTTCTAATTCTGGGAAGGAAAGAGTAATGCTTATGGAAGTCCATCCATCCAGTCTCTGCAAGACTACCAGATCTATAAATAATGGAGAAAGGCCCTCAAGCTAGGAATGCCAAATTTAGTATCGCGTAATGAAAAGATAGGAGTAAAGTCCTGAAATCTCTTTTCAATTAACTTCAGCAGAAATGGGGACCTAGATTGAAATCTAGAAGCCATTGGTAGAGGTTTCTCTAACAATCTTTATAATCTTTGTACAAATACCTTCTTCAAGATCACAATTAAAATGTCTGTTCTTGCTGTGCATTTAAAACCTGATCTGTTTGTTCAAATCCAGGCTTTTTGAGCTTTGCTTAAAGTCCCTGTAAGAAGGGGAAAGGAGAGACAAATCCTCATCATTACTTTTTAGAATTACTTAAAAGCAATGGACAGCTGAGTAAAAGAATGTCTTTAAGGACCTTTGTGGAAGTCTGTCTACAAAGTAGATTGAAAAAGTGTTTTGTTCTAAATCCTAATCTCTTCTGTGGTCTCAAGAAGGCTAACACAAGAAGATTGCCACAGAAATGAGTGATATTTGTCACTAGACATCTGCTAAGACACAAACACAGTGTACTTTCCCTGATGGGTGGCATGTAATGGAGGTGACCCAATCCAGTGTTTACCATGAAAATTCAAATCCAGTGTTAAGAGATTTTCTTACTGTAGTTCTTAATGAAAAGCACCTTCTGGATCAGTTATATCAGCAGGCTGACAGGAAATGAGTAGGATATCAAGACTTGAAAGCAATAGTTTTTAATCTCTGTGATTCCCAGTTTTACGGTACAATAATGTACAGTGATGCTGGCAGACAGTGACAGGAAGAACAGGGCACTGAGAATATTTGTGCATAAGCCCAAGACTTGTTATCCTGAAATCATACAAACACAAATCCTTTCTTTGGGCTCAGTCCCACACACTCTGTGCTTTAGAAGCTGCATCATTGTGAGAGTAAACACAGAAGTGATATACTCCTTAGTGTCTTTTGGAGAGATCAAGCACTGAAAAGCAGAAAAGAACTTGAGAATAGGTGAGGGACTGCTAAGAAGTTAGTCAGGGTTTAGGGAATGGGTGAATGACCTCAATGCAAGCACCTAACCTTTTGAGTTTTGCCCAACACTAATCAGTGGAAGTAAGGGAAATGATATAACACAAGCTTTATATATCCAACCAATTCATTATGCCTACCTTCTCTTTTCCACTACAGAAAATATAACATCCATTTCTGTATCCTCCTATGTGGCTAGGGTTACATAGATTGGGATCAGTGAGGAAGGCAGGCAAGCTGTTTCCCGTAAATCTTTCTCATGCAGGAAACCCTGTATTGAAACTCTGAAACTCCGTTCTATTTTTCTTTCTGCACCTTGTTCTCCAGTTAGGTCCTAGAAAACTCTGATTCTCCAGCCACCCCTGATGTACACCCTCAGCAAATTTGCAGATGATACCAACAACTGTGGAGCTGTTGACATACCTGAAGGGTGGGATGCCATCCAGAGGGACCTGGGCAAACTCGAGAAGTGGGCCCATGGGAATCTCATGAGGTTTAACAAGACCAAGTGCAAAGTGCTGCACCTGAGTTGAGGCAGCCCCGGTATCAGCTCAGGCTGGGGGATGAACAGATGGAGAGCAGCCCTGCTGAGAAGGGCTTGGGGGTGCTGCTGGATGAGGGGCTGGACATGACCCAGCCATGGGCACTCACAGCCCAGAGAGCCAAATGTGCCCTGGGCTGCAGCAAAAGCAGCGTGGGCAGCAGGGACAGGGAGGGGATTCTGCTCCTCTGCTCTGCTCTGCTGAGACCCCACCTGCAGTGCTGCATCCAGCTCTGGGTGCCCTTAGTACAGAAAAAAGCCTGGTAGAGTCCAGAGGAGGGCCACCAAGATAATTAGAGGGATGGAGAACCTCCCCTATGAGGAAAGGCTCAGAGAATTGAGATTATTCAGCCTGGAAAAGAGAAGGCTTCTGTGTGACCTAATTGCAGCCTTCCAGTACCTGAAGGGAGCATATAAAAGATAGAGACTTTTTATGGGTGCAGGTAGTGATAGAACAAGGGGAGATGGATTCAAACTGAGAGAGAGTAGGTTTAGAGTAGATATTAGGAGGAAATTCTTTGCTGTGAGGTTGGTGAGGCACCAGAACAGGTTGCCCAGAGAAGCTGGGGATGCCTCATCCCTGGAAGTGTTCAAAGCCAGGTCGGATGTAGCTCTGAGCAGCCTGGTCTAGGGGAAAATATCCCTGTCCATGGCAGAGGGGCTGGAACCAGATGATCTTTAAGGCCCCTTCCAACCCAAACCATCTATCATTCTATGATTCTGTGTTAAGATCACTTCTGCCTGTACCCAGAATGATGGCTCACAGACAAGCTGGGGCAGTTTAAATCACACTTGTCATGAGTCCCTGGTCCTGATACTTCACTGCACCAGACACAAAAACCAAACACACTTTTGTGCTGTTAGCACAAGAGGTAAAAAGAGACAGTGCCATCCTTGTGATTATCAGGACTGGAATCTTTAATTTGCTTCTGTACTTTTCTGTCTCCTTTGGAAAGAAATATACTGCAAATAAAAGTCAAAAACTATGTAAACAACCTGCTGTATGTTTTTTTACTTACTACCTGTAAAGGTCCAAGTGGTCAATAACTGTACTGTTATAAAGAACATCTGAGTAACACAGTGCTGCACTAGTGTATTCCAACAAATTACCCTACACAGGGTTCACCAAATGAATTATACAGCAAAAACTGACAAATGTCCCAAAAACTGATTTTGCAAGCAAGGGGAAAGAAATATGCAAAAGAAAGTCA
The DNA here is from genome assembly GCA_013399195.1 of Dicrurus megarhynchus. NCBI lineage: Eukaryota > Metazoa > Chordata > Aves > Passeriformes > Dicruridae > Dicrurus > Dicrurus megarhynchus. The sequence goes on from VXAD01009322.1 coordinate 1,010,836, forward strand.
CAGTACCTCACAAAATTGCAGTACTTTTCATTTATTCTTTTTCCTATTACTGCCATACAGAGAATTCAACTGATCTTCTTTTGTGCTACAATAAGTGCTAAGCACTGATAAAATATAGAAACAATCACATTCTCCCATATATACAGATGCAATCTTTCAAAGGGATTTGCAGATGAGAAAACATGCAGATATGGTGCTTAGGGGCATGTTTTAGCAGTGGACCTGGCAGCTCTAGGTTAATGGGTGGTCAATGGCCTTAAAGGTCTTTTCCAACATTAACAATCCTGTGTTCCTGTGCATGTTTTCTTTTTACAAATAATAGATATACATTTAATTGCAAATATCCTCTATTTCACCTTTGTCTCTTTAAGAATTCTCTCAGTACCTTAAAATAAATATTAAAAGGAGGTGGAGTAGAAAGATTTGGGAAGTGTTTACAATTTAGATACCTTCTGCTCTAAAATTGCTGCTATTCCAAAGGAGCTAATGAAGTACTGTAACTCCACTAGCTCAGTCTGACAGCCATTACTCCCAGCTCTGCAAACACTGCATTAAATCTCTGTGTATCCTTGGTGACTGTTATTAGTAGTCCTGGGTGCATTTCACAAGACATTTGGAATTCAATTAAGAAAATTCTCACTCAAAAACAAGCTATAATAGAGCTAAAGATATTACAACCACTTTCTTTCTCAGAAGAAGAGGGAGAGGAGAAGGAAACAAGTATTTCTGCCTAGAATTGTTTGATTTTGAGAACAGAAAATTTCTAAAAGAACAATTCCCATACCAGCATCCTCGACTTCACCAGCAGTGTGCAGTTTTCCTGCATGTTTGGGCATGGGAACTGAATTTCACATAGAGTTTTAAATAACATCCGGAGCTCAGACCCTTTAGAGTATCCATCTACCTATTCCAGTACCTTAAGTCTAACATGAAGAAACTGCATAGACCTTTAAGGCCAACACTCAGCTCTTACCAATCTGATCAACACAAATTCTTATCTGTAAGAAATCAGGAAGCCTCCCAAATATTAATGTTACTTATATTCCCGTGAAGAAATATCTTAAATGATTGTCTGACACCCTTTGTTTTGAGGAAATCCAGACACTGAATTCTCTCTCAGCTGAACATCTGAAGTTGAATGGAATTAGTTAGTATTAATGAACATGCCTTGATGTTTTGGATCACTCTGCTTTAGTTTCTAACTCAAACTTATTAATGTCTTTCAAGTAGTACAATCCTGGATAAAAGCAGGTAAATAGAATATACTTGTTTTATTTTTCAAGACATATTATCATTAATTTGCCAGCATTTCCTATAAAATACCACATTTCTGTACCAGTACTCTTACTTATGATTATGCCAATAGCACTTTTTTTTTCCAACAATAATGAAACAGATGTTTTGTATTGTATTAGTTACTTTGAGATCTTCTGTTAACTGAACTTGTGGTAATAGCTAGAGTATTTTGGATTTATCTTTATGGTGTTGCTGACACCAGTTACTGTAGCCAGTTACATATGTGAGGTCATTCATAAATGTATATTAATTGATAAATCTCTGCTGGCTGACAGCCTTGTTCACATTGAATGTCCAAAATGAGATTCTCAAGAACACACATGGGTTTTTGTTCAACTGCTAGTGAATTCTGGCTAAAAACTTACATCTCTAGCAGCAGTGTGATTCCCTGAATCCTGTAGCAGGCAGGATTTTCATTGGCAGTGAAACGTCCAGACTCGGGGTGAAACGCAGTTGGCCCATGTCTCTTCACAACATAAAATGCTGAGCCACAGCTGTTGTGTTAGTCCCTCGAAACTGGTGTGACAACCCCTTAATTTTTTTCTTGAGAACTTGTCTTGAGAACTGGTCTTGATTCCTAGCAAAGTAAAAGGGTGAACAACACGTTTTTTATTCTTTTCACCTATATTTTATATCTAAATTCTTCAGCTTGAGCTGAGTTCAGCCTGTTTTCCCTTATCTTCCCATACAATTGAATATAGTGCTAACAAAACAATAAATCAGCTGTGTAGTTTTTCTCTAAACAAACGTTACCAATGGCATCTTATCCAGACAAGGCAACAGCCCTTCTATCCCTGTCTTGGTCTGTTGATAACTCCAGATAAAACCATTCTGAAGAGCAGTGCTTCTTCTAGGAAACTTCAAGAGAATTTGAAATGAGGCCATTTTTTTCAGTTGCTTGAGCCTTCAGTTGAAATTAAAGATGCATAACAGCATAGTCTAGTCTGTCTTTGTTTCCACTTTTAAATATATCCATGAAATTAATTCTGACTCAAATAAGGAGTTTCTGCTTTTCTAGTTGCTAGATACCAGGAGAAGATTTGTGAATAATTTCACCATAAAAGATCCTGGGTTTTTTGCGTTCCATGAGCCCTTTTAATTTCCCTTGATTTAAAACAAAATATTTGGCTAGTCAGAGTGACAGTGTAACCCTATACATCCCACTTATTTTATTCTTTTCCCTTATGGTTTATTCAGGAGCTGGTTCTGCCTCCAGTGAAACATCATCAAAACTCAATTTGACTTCTGGGAAATGGGAATACATTTTTAAGTGGCTATTAATTCCAATGCTGCACATGCAATATAATTTCCAGGACAACAGGAACACCTTGTAAAAGCTACTTCCTCTTATTCATAAAATAAAATAAAGTAAAAAAAAAAAACAAACCCCAAAAAAAACCCCAACAAAACCTTGCTCAGTAACACTGCTGTGATTATGAAACATTTCCTGTGACAATAATGATACATGGATGGATTTGGAACAGGTACTTTGATATTTTTCTTCTTAGATAGGTTGCCAAGGAATGTGTATCTTTGTCAGTGGAGAGTACCAGACATTCCACTTTTGACTTTTACATGTGAACAGATGTTTTCCTATTGCCCCCAGTAGTTTTATTTATCTAGCTGATTTTGGGCTGCTCCTTTTATTTTTTTCTCATGTATTTTTTTCTGTTAGTGATGGATAGAATTAGATAACTAGAATCCTGCAACTGACAAATCTTAAGATGAAATTCTCTGGAGAAAAATCAAAGGCAGATATGAAGAAATGTTACATTTAACTCTGACCAGAGCTCTATGTAAAGAACTGTGGCTGATCAATACTGGCCCTATTAATTCTTACCCTGGACGGATGATCATTGCTTCTGTTCTTTCCCCAGAGCTAAATTACTTTGAAACAGCACAGAAACTACTCACATGAGTTAGTCCAAAAACATAGGAAAATATTTTGTTCTACACTGTCAAGTATAACTCATAGTTACATAAAATGAATAGAATTTGGTTTTATATTTCACTCCTCATCAGCTCCAAGTACCCTCAAAGCAGTTTGAAATTTTAAAGTATTGGAAGCAGTGGTTGTACAGTAAGTGTGTAAGCCGTAGCTCAGCAATGGTAATGAAGAAACCTACATAGTAGAACCTGTTTTGCCGGGTGATCGAAAAGCTGGGCAACCTTCCTTGTGGGATTCTGCACTTCCACCTGCATTGCTAACTAGCAGTGGGCTGCAGGTGGTTCATTTAAACATTTGATTGAATGGCACAACACATCCTTTATGCAGCAGTGCCCACATTAAGCATGAGTACGCATGCCAGTGAGCATGACAAAGGAACCATATTAAAGTAAATCTTTAGGTAAATATAAAGAACTTGAGCTTCAGTGGGTGAACATTGGTGTTGCTTCACTGCACTCAATACAGCACTGTTGATTTCCACCAGCTGAAGGTCTGGCTGTAAGTGTTTTGACACTGAGCCAGGCCTCTTTCACAATTGTCTTGTCATTAAGCTTTACACTTAAGTGTGTGGCCCTATCAATTGTATTTACATAACTAATTTATCAATTCTTTAGGAGTTCTGCTCTGTGAAGGAGCAAACATGTTTAAGTAGGATTTTCCTCTTACCTCAGCTCTCATCTAAGCATAGAAGAAAAGTAAGGAAGGGAAACCACATCCAGTTACAATTTCTATTTTACCTTTCATTTTTTTTTAATTCAGAAACCAAAATGTAGGCGGCAGAGCAGCACTGAACACACATTCAGAAGAAAAGCATAATATCAGATTCTAGAGCCTACCTTACTATTATTTTTATCTATCCTTTCTTATAAATATTCATCAGTGCTGTCAATGAGCATTTAGAGGATTGCTTACAACCACAGAATCCAATCATGCCTGTAAGGTATTGTCATGGTATTGCAGTTAGTGGAATTAATGTTTCTCTGAAAAAAAAAAAAGAGAGGCACATCTCTGCCCTAAATACTGTGATGATTTGGGTCTATATCTTTCTGGCAAAATCTACCTTGCTCTTAAACAGTAGCTTGTGGCCAACCTGCCTCCCTTCTTAACAGCTGAAAGTCTATGACGTCAAAGACAACTCTGTCCTGACAACAAAGACATTTCAAGGTGTACTCAAGAGATGAAACAGATGTATTCATGCATCTCCCTGAATTTCATCTTTGAAACAAAACCATTTCATTACTCTTGTGGGGAGAATAAAAAAAGATGCCACCTCTTCCTGCATTTTTTGAGGATGTGATAAGTTTACCTCTTCAATAGGATGAGGACAAAAGAGGATTAAAATGTTTGTGGGTTGAGATAGGAAGATCACTCACCAACTACCATCACAGGAAAAACAGATCAGACCTGCGGAAAAAACCTTATTGCCAGTTAAAAATCGAGTGAGGAGCGAATGCAAAAACTAGAACTTCCTCCCTATTCCCTTCTTCCCAGGCTCAACCTCACTGCTTCATTCTCAACTGCTCTATCCTTTTTTCCTCTAATCTGAGCAGTGCAGGAGAATGAGGAGCAGGGGTTGTTCATGACACATGGCCTCTGCCTCTCTTTCTTCCACACACACTCTTCCTCTGCTCCAGTGTGGGGGCTCTCCCATGGCATACAGTCCTTCAAGATCTTCTCCAACAGGAGTCCTTCCCACAGACTGCAGTTCTTCAAGAATTGCACTAGTATGGGTCCTCTCCATGCAGTATGGTCCACCAGGAACAGACTGATCCAGTGTGGTCCACCTAGGGCTGCAGTTCCTACCAAAAATCTGCTCCAGTTGAGGGTCTTCTCCACAGGCTGCAGCTTCCTTTAGGACAAATCCTCGTGTTCTGGCATGGGGCTCTCCATAGGCAGCACTGTGGATATCCCCCAGCAGTCCTCCATGGGCTCCAGGGGAACAACCTGATCCACCATGATTACAGAGGAATTTCTGCTCTGGTGCCTTGAGCACCTCTTCCTCCTTCTTTCACCTTGGTGTCTGCAGAGCTGCTTTCTCAGGTGTTTTTCCTTACTCCTCACACTGCTGTGCAGCATTTTGCTCTTTCTTAATACCTTTTCTCTGAGATGCCACCATCTTGGCTGTGCCCTGCAATGGGTTTATTCGAGCTATCTGAAGCTAGTTGTTATCTGAGACAGGGCAGGTGCTGGCCTCTATTCACATAGACCAACCCTGCCACCACCACACCAGCAGTACTAAAAGCGAGGCACATAAACCTAATTGAGAAAGAAAACTTATATTTCAGGTATTAATACATTAATCTTCATAAGGAAAGGAGTGACAGTTGTCCTTTCTTATGTAAGACAAAATTTATGAAGAAACTGTGTCCACTGGATGAAGGAAAATCTGCTTCCAAACCCAGTTCTTTGACCACTGTTTAGAGCTGCTCAAATTATTCAAGAAAATACTTTTCATACTGGTGTTAACATTAGTTCCAGAAAAAAACCCCAAAGCATTGCTATTGAAAGTGACTGAAATTGCCTCATCAAACTTCAGACATCTGCAAACTGGTGATCTACAACTAAATTGATCATTACAGGCACTCTTTACAACTCAAGGAAGGAGAGAGGGGTTCTTTTTGAGTGAAATTCTGACCAAATATAGATGGCCACCTAAACGTAGGAATACATCTTCCACTAAGAGTGTTCGTTTATCTCTGACAATAAAGATAGTTTTGCTGCCTATGTTTGGTCACATAAATTTCACCTCAAGTGTTTTATGTTCGGATTTCTAGATATTGGGATGCTTAATAAAGACCATAAGCTTGAAGTAAAATTGATGTGTTAAGACATGCTGAGCAAGTGGAACCGCCTCTTCAGTATGAAATGCTGAATTTAGTCATAGGCTGGTGGTAATTAGTAAGCTAGAGTGAGAGAGAATGAAATTCCAACCCGTGCTCCATAAATATTGCAAAAATTTTATATAAGCAGAACATTTTTTTAACAGATGAACTTAAGAAGACCTGGTTTGAATACCAAACAGCCTATTGGTTAACAGATGGCTCTGGTGATATTGGTTCAGCTCCCTACAGCAGCATGCAGACAAGGTCTTCTAGGGGCATAGATGCATGCTCTAACCAGTAAACTCCTATGTAAAAACTGGAAATGACATCTTTTCCCAATAGTTTTCAGGAAGTTCAACTTAACAGACATGATCTGAGAAGTCAGATGAATCGGTCTCAAATGGGCAATTCAGAGAGGAAATGATCTTGGTTTTTGTCCTGGTTCTGGCCAGGAAGGGGCACAGCCAGGACCTGGAGGTTATTCTATAGCACCTCATATCATCCCTGGGGGCAGGGAGAAGGGAATCTCTTCCAGGAAGGAGAGGTCCAGTACCTGTTGAGTAAGGATGGCAAAGAGAGCTGTCCAGTATCTCTGTTGTTGGGGGGTTTTCTGTGTGTTCTTCCCTTTCATATATCTTCTGTCATTAGTATTGTTGTTGTTAATGTTCCTTTTCTTATGCCAGTGATGTTTCCCCTAAAACATCATTGTTCTTATCTCAAACCATGCTCTTTGCCTTTTGTGCCTCCAGCCCACTGCAGGGAAGAGGAAAGGGGGAAATAAGTGGTGCATGGTTTTAAGTGGGAGTACTAAATGGGAGAATACCATAACTAAACCATGACATTTTTACATTCTTACAGTGCTGAGATATAAAACAGAGCCTTATTAGTTTAGTGCTCCCTAGATCTAGGCAGTTTTGAGCAGACATTTCAGGTTCTTAAAAAACTTTAAAACATAAATGTAGGGACTACCAGTGTTAGGCAACAGGTTTCCGACATGTAGGCTGTAGTTCTTCAACTAGCATTTTAGTTTTTTAGCACATATCTTCCCATTTCTGATATGAAGATGTGTTAGAGCTTTTCTGCCTATACATATTTTTTATTTTATATTATATACATATTTTTTAATGAAAACTTTAAAATTAAATAAGGTGAGCAAAATTGGGAAAATAGTGATTCTAGCAAATACAATTTGAGGGTTTTTACCAGAGGAAAGTATACTTGCCTGTCTGGTACTCAACCGTATTTGAATAAAAGAGATCCAAATACATAATATTGCTATACCCTTTCCTGCAATTAATTGAATTGCACAGGGAGGTATGTGTTGGTCTTTGCCTCTTCAGTGTGATGTGCATCGACAAGGTGAACACCTGGGTACCATTCTTTGCAGCCTGTGCACTCACATTCCCTACGTTACTGCTTCCTTACTTCTTTGTGTGGCCAGTAGCTAAGCAGAGCTGTAGAGACTCAAGAGTGTTTAGCAAGGCATGATAATGTGCCATCCTCAGCATGTCAAATGTGGTACATAGTTTTGCCTTATATGTGTTGCTTCTGTTCTGGTTATAATTTATAATTTTTACAGTGCCCAAAAGACTATTTCTAAGCAAGTAGTAATTCAGCAGCCCAGCAGTTTCATTACTGCAGACTCAGGCTCTTGTGTTCAACACATTTTACCTTGCACTTGCAACACTCTGCAGTTCTCCAGGCAGGATGAATGCTTAGATGTACAAAGGAAATGTGTTACCTTTTTAAAAAAATAATTTTCATAATTTCTCACTGTGAACAGACTTAATTCTTATAAAAAACAACAACAAAAAAAACCTCCTAATCTCTAATGCAAGAGAATTTTAATCTCCCATATCAGTAACATCTATAAACTATTTGCCAAGTTCTTGCTAGCCAGCCAAGTAAAGGAGCAGGAATTGCTCCTTACAGATTACAGCCACCACTAAACCTTTGTTACATGCATAAAAACGCATGTCAAACTTAAAGTATTTTGGATACAGAAAACTCATCATTCCCTTTTGCAAACAGGTTTCCCCTTGAACGTGGACCCACAGCTATTCAGCAGATTCCAAAGTCTTTATAATGGTAGAGACTTCCACTTTCTATTCTGGGTTTGCATTGCTTTGTTTGAAGATTTTGTTTTGTACTTATTTTAAAACCTTTCCCCCTTATTTTTGTAACTTTTTTTGGTGGCATCTTCAAAAACTATGCTCTCCCAACCTGCCCTTTCCAGTGTTCTAAATATAAATGTAGAAACAAAGAAACACATATTAATAAATAAAGAAGCACAGGTGTGCCTTGCAGACAGTAAGTTTTTCAAAGTCCTTCCTGAATTCTTGAATCATTATCCTTGCATAATTTATACTATGTTACAGTGTGCAAACACGGGACCTGGCCCACAAAGAAGAGATGTGAGTTGGTTCTAAACACAGACCTTGTATTTTCACAGTAGAGGTCATAAGCTATTTAAATTTTTTGCCCATATTTTCTAATCAACAGAGTGTGAAAGAAAGGCAGAAGATATGCAGTTCATTACTGCCTTTCCACCTCTCTTGCTCAGAGGCAGAGATACTGATAGTATACTGGTTGAACACTGAGTCCTCTTCAATGTCATTATTGACCCATGAGTTTAAGACTTTCTCTATGACGTAAAAATGACGAGGGGAAAAAAATGGTCGAGAACCTGTCAGATTCATGTACTGAAGGAAAACAAAAGGAAAATTAGTTCTTTTTGCTAATTGCATTGACTAAAAGCACAGCATGGTATACAGCCTGGTCCTGAGAACAGGTCTGTTTTATGAAGACATATTTTAGTAGACAGATTCAGAGAAGTGACAAAAATCAAGACTCCTTTGTGTTCAAAGTAGCTTTACTTTGCTTCCCATGCAGAGAATGCATTGGGCATAGTATCTGAACTTTATTCTCCAAAATCATTAAATACCTCAACATATAGTGAAATTGTAGTATGTTTTCTCTTCCCTGAGTAATATTTCATGGTTTTTTTCTATTTTTTTTTCCTTGAGGAGCAATGAACCCTTTAAACAGACCTCAGTGTGATGAGGTGTTGTTAGCTGCCAGGTAAATGTTCACACAACAGCAACAACAGCAACAGCTCATTTACTCCTGTCCTCAACAGGGCATATAGAAATGGCTGTGTCTGCCATGGGGTAACCCTAGCCTCTCCTCCCAGAAGGCACTCCTGCACCACGCCTACTCCCCACAAATCTTGTCATTTAAAGTTGACATATGGAGCAATACTGGATTTTTTTTTTTTTAATTATGAAAACTGGGAGCAAAAAGTCATTAAAATACTTGAAAGAGAGAATTTTGTCAAGTTTTCACAGAGGCACTGATGTCATGCTTTTCAAATGGAAATATTTTTTTCGAAACACAACATTTTCAAATACATGTACCTATTTTTCTTTTTATCTTGTGCACTTTTAAAGCAATGTAATGATATTTAGAAATAAAAAGAAAGTTAAAAATATGAGATTTAAAAGTTGAAATTGTTGAGATTTTTACACTATTGATTTGAAGCATTGCATTTTAGAAATGTCAAAATTAAATCTGTGTGATTTTTTCTCTTTTACTATTTTTAACCCAGACTATATTGGAGTGTAATTTTATAAAGATTTTTTCCCCTCTGCTACATGGAAATGACTCATTCTGTGTTTTTCAGAATAGCTAAAGATTTAAGCATCTGTCTGAAGTCCACACTGTGAAATTGCCTTACAGCTATAGAGAATCATTTTCACCTGAAAGCTGAGAATAATATCTGTGAAGAAACCAGAGGCATTACTACTGAATATAACTCAGTTTCTTAAAATTTTACTTTTGATGAATCAACATTTCTGCTAAAGATATTTTTTTTGCTCTAAAAAAATATTCAGTTAATTTCATTTTAGGTCATGTCATGTCATGTCATGTCATGTCTACAACTTCATTGACCCTGCTTGCCAAAGCTAGTTTTACCTTTTTTAGTGATGGAAACAGTAATATTTTGATAGTCATATGCATAAAGTATCCAGTGAAAGAAAGTCAAGTCTAGGCTCATTTTCTGTTTCAATAAGTTATTTTCAACAATAGTTTGTGGGTTGGATGAATGTTTTGCACGGCAGCAATGTAAAATTGTTTCCACGACTTGCTCAGTTTGAAATCCCTTGTTGACCAGCACAGCCCAGATGAGAATGAATAGAAGGGAATGCAGACCAGATTCTGACTTGAAGATGTGGTATCAGCGGGGTCAGGTATACATTTTGTGTTTGCACAAAATATGGGTTTGTATTTCTGGTTCTAAACTTTGACTTTGCTCAATTTGACTATATTCATGACCAGTTAGAGTTTATGGTACAGGCATAGTCATTTGGCATATTTTTATTTCTGAGATATCTTTCAAAACCTTCATTGGGCTTCTAGTTTAAACCCATTTTTCTTGGCAGAAAAATTTTGTCTCATCTTGTGATTTAGCAAACCCATTCATCTCTGTCATCTCACTTTGAAGTTTTATCCTTATCATGTGAAGTCTATCTGGATATATTTTGTATCTCATCCAGCTTTTCTTTATCCAATTCTCTTCTATATTGTTTATGTCTCCAACACATTAGAACTAAGGAGAGAGCAGAATTACATGTAAGGGTATAGTGTGTTCAGCTAATTTGTGTAAGCTTTTGAGTGCATAGATACACATTTGGGTTCCTTCAGTTTTCACTGTAGTAACCTGAAGTGCATGACTTTAATAATTATTGACTTTTTTTTCAGCCATTATCTGTTCTGGGATGGAATGGCAATGAGCACTACAGATTTTCCTAGTAGGCTCGGGGAAGCTTGCTCACAATATGAATAAGTCATCAACAGTCCATTGCAGGTAGAGCCAAAATACTTTGTCAGGTGGATAGCTTCCTAGATGCATCCAAATTATTTTATGCGTGGTTAGTTACATAGTATATTTCTACATTTACTTGTATTGCTATGCTGCATTTAGCTGACTAATGGGTCAAGAACTTTATTTGCTAACTTCATCCAAAGCACCTGCTCAAGGATTGCAAAAATATAAATAATTTCTATGGACTCAACAAAGGAAAAAAGCCCCAACAAAACCTGAAACAATTTCAGCTACATAAAATTCTATACTGATTACAAAACACAATGATTTCTTAATAAAATCACTGTAAAGATCTGGCCAGAAGACCAGTCATTAGGGATAGCAGGACATATCGATGTACAGCTCTCAGTGACACTTCAGGACGGATTTGCTGAGGTGAAGGTAAGGTTCTGGGGCTGTAGCCAACCCATCAACATGTCCTTGGGCAGCGTGCTGAGATGTGACATGGCAGTAACCTTACAGCTGGACAGTTGTGCTGACCATATTGAAGCTGGATCCATCTTGATGTTATCAGTGGCTAGATATCATGGGATGGTTTGCCTCAGTCCCAATATGATAAAATTTAAGAATCTTTTGATTTAAGGTCTCTGTTACTCTGTGACAAGGCAAAACAATAGCTGTCTTCCAACAGAACATGTTCAAAGATATATTAGTATGTTATTATTTGTAATTCTCTAACTACTTTAAAATATATGCCAAATGAAAAACTTTGATGCCCTCATTTTCAGTCATCTTCAGTCTTCTTCTGTGTGATAACCTATTCTTACATGTAAACAAATAATTTTATGTAGTAATAATTAACAATTGAAAGTAAAACTTCACCCAGACGTTAGGTTGCACAAGAACATTGACAGGAGTTGTATGAAAGAATGGGTAAAAAATGATATACATTTCTTTAGAAATGAGAATAATTTTCTTTAGGCTATACTACTTTAAAGAAAATGTGTTCAAAGTACTGTTATGGCACAGCCTGTTGTACAAACAAATGTGTGTCTGTATTCATACACAGGCAATACCACAAAAATATCCCACGTTCAGAAGATGGAATTTTATAATAATTTTTTCATGACTCTTAACTGGAAACTATCTATGTAAAAATGGTAAACTGAGAAAACCAAAATCATTAAAGTATCGAGTGGACAGATAGAACAAAGGATGTAAGTCCTCTGCATGATCCTCTACTCAATGAGCTTAATGTTGTCATAATACTCCATCTGTTTAGAGTGACGACCATATTAGATTGACACAATTGGAAAAGGAAGTGAACCTTATGCAACCCAGCTGGCATAAATTAAAATAGCTGGCTTGATCTTAGCTCTTTAATATAAATTAGATAAACTTTGTGATTCATATTGGAGAAAAAGTATTTTCTTAAGAAAAACCTTAACCCACTGCAGAAGGTCTCATGTGGAAACAAGCTGACTTAACCAGTGAGGACTCGACATATATCAATATAAAAGAAGTTGTCAAATTTAACTAATGCCTTTAAGAGTGACAGTCATCCCCTCTTGCTATAGCCTGAACTCAACCACAAAATAACAGAGAGTATCACGTGAAATACCTTCTTTAATGACAACTTCTGCAAGGAGAGAACTCCCAGAGTCCAGTCAGCTGATAAAGAAAATGAGTTCTCTCAGTTTAATTTGAAAATCATGCACTTGACAGTTTTCATTGTGTGCTTTCAGAATGACCACAGATTTAAAAGTTAGCTGACGTTTATCTGAGATGACCTTTTCAGAGCATTCTCAAAGCCCCCACTTTGCTGATTGTGTCCTTAAACGATTGCCCCTATTCAGCACCATTTTAATCCTGTAAAAAGGAGCAGCAGAACAGAAAATGTCCCGATCTTGAACTGTGTTCGAACCAATAATCTCAGTGAACACAAGAGATCTTCTTTTAATGAGGAATATAAAATCAGTCCTTCATTTATTATTCCAAATACATATTTTCATAATAGAAAAGGAAGCCAGAGTTGAAAGCTTCACTGCTATTTACCGTTCTAACAACATCTACTTTTTATTTTCATAGAAGGTATCACTGTATCTGTACTGAAGGGAACCCATAACTGAATGGTTGTGTGTACTGTTATCAGTCTAAGTCAGAGAGATACCACTTGGGGATATTTGCATGGAGGCAATCATAAAATCCAGCTTAAATCATTTTAAAGCATTCTAACTCATCTGCTCCTCAGGGTTCCACTCCTCTCCTTTACACTTTCATTGCTGAAAATTAGTCCCTGTATTGCTTTTCTATTCCTTTAAATAGATAAAGAATGCATTGATAAAATATCACAAAATGGCTAGCTTTTACAAGACACATCCCTAAAGGAGTAAAATAACCTCCTGTGAAAAGGATGGCAGAATTCTGATAAGTGTACACTGAATAAGTTTTCTAAAAAATAAAACTCAATATCGGACTACTGGGAGCAGAGTTAGACCACATATATATACTTCTAAAAGTATGTTTTATTATTCATTATTGATATTATATGTCCTATATGTAAAATCTAAAAGCATAGTAAATTTAGAAAAAATTAGTTACAGTACACTGTTGTTTTCAATGTAGATCTAGTTTCTAAAAATCATTGAAAAGATTTCTTTATAAGTATGTGTAAACAGCTGGACAAAAGGTTTTCTTCATTTTATTTCTTTTTAATATTTCCAGTCTGTACTTACTTCTCCCTGTCCTAATGCATATATTTTAAACCATTTGATGGCATGTCTTTTTTCACTCAAAATAGTGCAGCCTTCTGAGAAGTATAACTGATAGGGCAGGATGCAGCTGCTTGAACTGTAATCAGTACAAAATGAATTGACCATATTACATTAAATCTTGGTTCATCAGCTTGCATCAGCCCTAAGGTTTTTTCACTGATGTATGAGAAATTATGAAATCTCTTATATTTTTTGACCCTTTGCATTCCAGAATTCTAGCTCATACCATCATCTAGAAAGTTTTCATGGTGCTTTCTTTAGGAAGCTCCTTTTCAGTATGCTTCTGTCTAAATAAAACTCCTCACTATGGAATATTAGAAATGCATTTTACTTTTTCACTTGAAATTCTTATGGCTTTATTCCATTTCTCATGCTTGAAATTATATATCCAATATGTTGTGTGGTTATGTTTTGGAATTTAATTCCCTACTGACTAAAGAACTAAACTAGTTGTCAGCCAATTTTCTGACTAATGAAAAGTTAAAAGTTCAAAAGTTAAGACTACAGAACTTTGGGGAGATTTAAATTTAATTGAAACAAAATTTCAGGACTGAATTCCAGGTCATTACATATTAAAATATTCAAAATCCCTGTGTGATTTTAAATACTATGAATAAAATCCACCTATTTTGTCTTAGTCATCCCTATACACACATTTAAACACACACACAAAATTATTGTCTCACCAGTAGCATATTTTGCTTTTCTGTTTTAACGAGAATATCATCTCTTTTGAATCTTTATTTTGGAATCACATGAATAGAGTAAGAACTCTTATAACAAAGATACCTATGCACTCCGCAGTGTTTGGCATTGATTTGTAGCATGTCCTGAATCACATGTGTGAGCCTGTTCTAACATTACATAGGCTGAAGCAAGAGCATATAGAGTGTCTCTAACCTGGTTTCAAGACAGCCCATGGCAACTAAGCATACTGTAAACATCAAGTCGCTGCTGCATGGCCCACTTGTGGGAAGAAGACTTACACATATCTGTATTTTCACGGTAATCTGTCTTTTGTTCTCATTTAAGTTTCATTAGTAACATTATGCTTCTAGGAGTTTCCTTTGAATTTGAAACAAAAAAATGAATAGTAATATGCCACTGTCATAATTTAATATTGGCTTCAATACTTAAAATTTCTACTCTACCTAAATTTTATATCCTGTGATTTAAAAATGTAACCACACAAACATGGATGAATTATGAATCACAGAATCAGAGAATAGGTAAGGTTGGAAGAGACCACTGGAGGTTGTCTAGTCCAATACCCCTGCTTCAAGCAGGTTCTCCAGAAAACAAAATTATATTAATCCCTTTTCATTGGTGGAAATTGAATGGACAGAAGAAGTAAGGGGGGAGAATTTCCAGTATTTATGTACTCTGATTTATAAGTTTAAGTTTAAATTGATCATCCAGATCCTGCAGAAAATGTGCTAGAACTCCAGTTCTGTCTTGCCTTCCATAAACTGAAGCATTATAGAAAGAGTAAATATCATCAAAAATTCTCTAACAACTCAAAGAAATCTAGTATTGGACATGACCATATGTCATGACCAACAAAATTGCAAACAGCTCTAGAGGCTGAGGAATGAGTTGTGTGTCTTGATTCTCAGCTGATTGGGAGACAGGTTCCCATTCCCTCTTGTGAGCATACATGGGCATTGCTCAAGTAGCTGCCTGGGGAAGAAGGAGACACCCAATAAATCCATGCACCTACATGTCAAAGTAATTAGATAGATTTTATGCCTGTGTGGGACAGAGGAGTTTCAAGATATTAAAGGTCAGGAAAAGGTAGATTTATTAAGCCTGGGTTTAGGTGGAGTGCATCTAGTACTTAGAAACAAAGCAAATGACTGCAATCATTGAATGGAAACATAAAATGTTTTCAGAACATGTTCTCACCAAAGGGAAAATTTCCCTGGCAACCTAAGCAATGGACCTGTGACATTCATCACACTGGTTCTTTTTCACATGCTACATTGTATTTTTTGAATTAATAAAGTAGGAAAAGTGGGTCACAGAGTGGAACATTTGCACTGAAAGAAAATGTCATGTAAGTAACGGGAGATTATTTGCTGTAGTCCAAGGTCAGCATGCATCTTGCTGAAGCAGCTCAGAGTGTTTTATAGCTGCTATTTTACCTGGCGTATTTCTATTTTACAATTGTATTAATGTACTACATTGATATAATGATTCTTGAACAGCTTTTTTACCTCTAAGCATCATACACCTGACCAGGGTTTCTACTTACAGGGAATCTTAATTATTCTATGAAATTAACAAAGACTTAAGTTGTCTTATCCAGTGAAAGTTCAATAGCACTTGCAAAGCAGATCCTAGTAGCATCAATTTGCAAAATTTAAGTAGTGAAAAATCAGCTTCCATCTGTTAGGATAGATAAAGCAACACTTATCGCATTGAAAAGATTAAGTGGATATATTGGCCAGCATTCAGTAATTACAAGTCCTTAAAAAAAAAAAAAAGGAAGAAAAACACCAAAAAGTGAACATGGTCTCCATAGCTAAGGAATATTTTTCCAGGTCAGGTGATGTTGAAATGGAAGATATAAACTAAGGACTCATGTAGCTATAAGTCTGCTAATATCTATTTTACCAAATGATATTTTTCATCATATAGATATAGAATACATAACCTTAATTTTAAATAAACACTAATTAGAAAGTAAACTGATTGCAAATGTTGAATGGCTGTACTGATTAAAGGCTAGCGTTCTGAACTGCACTTATTTGTACAGGGAATATGAACTTGAAACTTCCACATTGTTTCTAATACAGAACTCTTGGAAGCTGAATTTTAGCCATGTGGTAACACTCGGTCACCGTAACAAGGTGAAATAGGTCAGACCTGCATGAGGCAAACCTACAAAAAAATCAAGTCCCTAGTTTCTTTAGCTAGAAGATGTTCTAAAAGTCCTTGGGACATCAGAAAACTTATATAAGAGGTTAAAAATACTGAAATGGAGAGATATATAGATGGGCATCTCATAAACAGGAGAGTGTCTTCTAGTTGATGCAAGATGCTACAGCTGTGGGATAACAAGGCATTTTTGCAATCTACAACTCTTTAACAATATTTAACAGGCATGTGTAGGTAAAGGCAGTCTCTTTGAATATTTATGTTGCTCAGGGATATTGCTTGACTTGCCACTGATAGGATCTATAAACACTCAGCGTGTTTATTAGAGTTATGATGTGCCAGCTATATATGTATTTATATGGAGGCACTATAATATTTTGTATACTATTCCTTCAAGGAAAATTTGAATAGAAGGTTTTGAGAGCCAAATAGAAGTGAGAAACACATCAAGGAAGTTTAGGATAGAATGGATAGGATAAATGGTCAATTATTTGAACTACAGTGTTAAAATGGTTGGACAAGATGACAACTTCATCCTTGCTTAGAAAGGAACTTCAATAAGAACTTGATGGCACTTTGGGTCAAAGATGTTATACAGATGTCTTTAGTTTAACACAATGTAAGTAATATGCTTTATGAAATAGTAATTAAAAAAGAGTAGTAATATTGGATACCTTGGAGAATCTCTGCCTTGCTACATTTATTCATTCCAACTTGAAGCTGTTGTTCTGTTAGCATTTTTAGTTCAGAAACTGAGAGCCATTGTGAGGAATTTTTTGCTTCTGGGTAATGTTCAGTTAGAATAGATGGATGGTTTCCCTGAAAACTTGAAGCCCAATGATAAGACTAAAATGCAATAATTTTCAAGGAAATACAGAAAAACCATGACAATCATCAGACTTGAGCACTGTTCAGAGCTGTTTGATCATTGTCAAATTTTTCAATAATATCATGAAGAAGAACTAGAAAGGACAACTGCAGGAATGAAGATTAAGTTTCGTAGATCTTAAGAAGAAAAACCATGCAATTATGGGAAAGAAATTTCAAGGTACCCAATTGAAAGCCAGAATGAAAATAACACATAAAAATAATTGAAAACAAAGTCTAGAATTTAAAACCTTTTTATATAAGATGTGACAGATAAGGGGAAGGACATGAAAGGCCTTAGTTTCATGTACAAAAGACTGAGACACAAAAATCTCTGAAATACCTTTCTGGATATAAACCAGGGAATGATTGCAACTGTTGAGGATAAAGGAAGGGATTCTGTCATGCAAACAGTTATTGTGAATCCAAAAAACAAACTTGGCCATGAACATATATGGAAAAATCCATAAATAAGACCTTCTATCAAAAGGATCTTTAAAATGTAGCTTTAGTTTTGACATGAAAATCTCAATGGATGCCCAAGAAGAAAGCAAATTTCTTTCAGTGGCTGACCTATGTTAATGCAACACACCCCCTTTACTATTCTATCCCCCTTATCTCTTTGCACATATGAGCTAGGACTCTCCTGAATCCCACAACTTTACAACTGGGAGGGTTATTTTTTAATTAATTTCTCAGACCCTGACATAGCACTAGAGCTACTGAAGTTCATAGCACAGCATCACAGATCCTTTCTGTCAACTCCAGCCTGGCAGCTGAGATTAGTAAGAGCATAGCAGAAGCTGTACTGGCAAATGATGCTTTTCTTAGCTGCAGAAAAGGACTGGCAAACAGACTGCTAGAAAAGTCCTCCCTTCTTCCCTTTATAAATACATCATAGGAGTGTTTGTGACAAAGGAAATGAGAAGTGAACTTTTTTTTTTAAATCACAACTATTAGTAGTTACTATTTTAAAATACAGTAAAAAGTAATAAATTAAGCATTATTACTAGCTTAAAACAAAAGAATTAAACAACAAAAATTTAGAATTTTAATTTATTTTGACTTTGTAAGTTGGAAGAGAAATCAAAGAAAATCTTTGAAGAAGGCTTTCAAAGATGAAAATGTTTCATCTCAAAAGCACTAAAGCATAACAATTATTGTACAGCTGTTTTTTTTCTTTGTGAGAGTTCATTGAAATATACTATAATAAGTTAGTGGTTTTGTAACTGCTCTTCTGTCAATGAAAATATTACTGCAAGAAAGACAAGTATGGTCAAATATTGCTAGGATGGAGGGGGGTGGGGTCACCAGCATATTTTTTGCCCTCCAAGACAGCAGCTAAGGATCTTCTCTGATGGAGAAGAAGCAGAAGAATTACAGAGAGAAAAGGGTGAGTCACAGGGAAAAATAAAGTGCAGAGACTTGTGAAAAAATGTATGCAGACAGAAGATGAGAGACAGGAGAGAAAGGTCTGAAGGAGCAGAAGATCAGCCAAGGCTGCAGATGTGAGATTCAATTTAGTTCAAGAGCAAAACTGTGTCAGTAGGAAAATGAGAGGACAGATTTGCACTGGAAGATGTCAGTCAGGTCACAGGATTTGTTTCACACAGAAAATGTATTCTTGCTTACATATGCAAAATATCTGTTGCTCTGGGTCAAAGTATTTTGCTGGTAGCAGATTACCCCAAGACAAGGAATACAGTTACATTTTGAACATCAATTTTTGAATTGACACCTCCTTTGGACATTTTTGTTTGACTATGCAGCCTCCCCATAAGCTGTACTGCAGATAGATAGGTCTATTGGAAACTTTATCAATCTCCCCTAATGGTTATGGGAAGACAGGAATATTTTAAAATCCTTAGTTTGAAGAACATTGAACTAGGGATTCGATACTAATAGGCAGCTATAGACTTCTTAGTGGAGAATCTAAGCCTCCCTAATTAATTAGTTCCAAAAAACAATACTAAAATAGTTCAAAACTTAAACAGAAATTTAAATGAAAATTGATTACACAAAATGTCAAACAAAATATTAACAGAAATATTTCTGCTAGAGATGATAGAAATGTCTTGAATGGTGAAATTCTTCATGAATAAAGTGTCTTCCAATAAATATTTCTTTTTATAAAATATTGGCGTATGTAACAAATTTTGATTAAATAATTTGAAAAAGAAAATTCATTTTGGTTGAAAAGGGAAATTTTAATTTATTTTTCCAATTAATATTTTTACTGTAGTTCTCATAGCATTTCTTATTGATGAAGAGAATAGTGATTGCAACAATAGTAATAATAATAAAGAATGCCAATTACTTTGAGGGGCTGGAAGTTTATCTTTTCTTCTCTGTCTAGGTTTCTTAACACACAAGGCGTGTGTGGTCACAGAGTGTGGTTATGTCTCTTTTCCAAGTGCAGTCACACCAGCACTGCAGCCTGTTGATGAGTTTCGACTGTGATTCACAAACACATTGAATGGTCCCAGTGTTGTACAAAAATAGGGTGCAAAGACTGTGACTACAACATTCAAAACTTTGCCTCTTGGGATTTTCTTGGCTTCCCATGCAACCTCTGCCAAAATCAGTGTAGGATGAGAGTTACAGTGAAATGAAAAGGGAACATGCTCTGAGAAGTCCTTTCCTTCCTGCGTACAGCATTTCCATGAACACTAAAGCCATTACCTTTCCTCTGCATTTTCCCCACCTTGAAGCAAAATGCTCCTCATACCTCCTCAACACTTCCTACTTTGTTCATCTTTCAAGGAAGCAAAGCAGATCTGCTTGCAGGTTCCTTATTCCCTCCATACACTGTGGTTAGAGATTTCCTGTCATTCATTTCTCCTGCATATCCTAAAGCCCATTTACTTCCTCTATGTTAACCTCCCTGTATTTTTGGATACTTTGTTCCTGTCATTGTTCCTATGATGAGAAAACTTACTCATCTCCTGACAGTCTGCCTTTGATCTCTGCAGTTCTCTGATTGGAGCATTTTTCAGATGTAGACAAAGCACATTGAAGCCTCCAAGCCCACTTAGCAGCATGCAGAGGGAGGGTATTTCACACAGACGCAGCCCTGCGGTGCTGATTCCACTTCCCGACTCCTCCACAATCCTGATGTGACATGTGAGTGGGTCACCTGAGATATGCCTCTACTGGAAAGGATGCATTTTTACTGAAGAAAGAGTGCATTTTAAAGGGCTTCCTATTCATAAGAAACCAAATAAAGCCAAAAAAAAAAAAAAAAAAAGCAACACTTTATCATGGCTTTGTTTCTTCCATATAATCAGATTTACCCTCTCCATAGGATGTGCTGATGTTTCTAGTATGGGGTATGATGAAAGTCTTCCTTTTCAATATGACCTGAAATACCAAGGCAAGAAAAGGTACAGGAGTAAACTGGTTGATATGAAGAAAGACCTGATGCCCCACTACCCATGGTATCTACTCAGGTCACAAAACACCTTGAAATCATTAAAGAAAAAAAATGGCCAAGCATCTCATCAGGGACCAGAATTCCCCAGTTTTCTATCTCATGAATTTCTCTCTTAATTTCGCCCTTCTTCTCTTCATCTGAGTATTTCTCAGGAAGGCAAAAGACCCTGTGAATACAGTGTAATGTAGCACTTTTGAAATTACAAAAGTCTGAAAAATTGGAAACAAGAAAATAGGAATGATTATAGTCTAAATGACTGATTGGTAATTATCTTTGGTACCAAACAAAATTTTAAATGGTGAGGCAACCTAAATAAAGTGAATAATATGAGCAAAATTCAACTATTTAATTTGATTAAATGGTAAATAAAGGTATGGATATTTTAGTGTATTTTAATATGTTCTTCTTCAAGACTGAAAGCTATGTTTGTCTTTATACCACCTCACAGCTTTCAAACACAATTGATTTAAATCATTAATTGCACGGATACAAAAAGGTACAGAAAAAAAGTATATGATAATGCATTTTGAATTATTTGAATACTTCAGTCCTTTATTTCCAGCACCATCCTCACCCTTATCCACTGACATTTCAACAAAGCTGAGACAATGAATTTTACAATTGATCTGTGTGGTAATTGCTCCCTCATTTTAATGTCTGTTGTGCTAGTTTTAGGATAAGCTGAGGTTTGCAGAGGATGACTGAGGTATACCAAGCTGCTGAAAAACTCATTGCAATTTATAATTTACAGTCAGTCTCAGAAAGTTGAAGAAGAACATGAGAATCAGATCCACAACAGCCCTATGGCTCATACAGCTACACCAAATGACACTATAAGAGTATCAAGTAATTAATGTCTCAAAATGGACATAGCTTAAATGCTTAAATATCCTCATATTAAAATATCTTTAGCTGTTTAACTCAAAGAATATGAAGATCCTGACACCTATTGACACATAGCATTTGCATCGTCTAACAGTCATGTATCACTTTCATGAATACTCCAGAGATGTGAGAAGTTGCTGAAACTGTCTGCTAGAGCAGTCTGAAGGAAATGCAAAATAAGTGCGACTACATTCTCTATTCTTGCTGACTTTTGCATCAAGAAAAGGTTGTCTGTCTTGTTCAGCGTGGTGGCTCACAGTTTTCTCCACTGCCTGTTACGCTTAGGAAAGACTGGCCTTCCTGACCTCTGGAGAAAACAGTTATACACCCAACTGAAGAGAAAACAAACCTTTTTAACTCTTTCCTCTTCCACCTTAAAAGTCAGTGAATTCGAGGGAGTAGAAACTAGTGTGATTGATTCTTTTCTCAAGACCCTTTCCTTTGTAAGTTTGCCTTTCCCTTAACACCTGAGATAGGTTAGGAAGATTTTTTTCTGTAAAATTATTTCAAGCTCAGCTACTATGCTATCAAGACAACTGTTTATAAACCTACTGGTGTCAGGAAGATGCTTGTCAGTGAGCCATCCATGAATTTAGATAGGACAATTGGCCTCTCAGAAGTCATAACAGTTGTGCATACTGGTGCAATATGTTCTCCAGTCAACATGACACCAATTCTACCATCTTTGATTATGTAGAAAGGCAATGCAGTTCATAGCAGTGAAAATAAATGTATTATGTTTTTGACATGAGACTTTAAGCAATAGTTGTAAACCAGTGCAGAGAATCTTTTTCTCTGCCTCAGTTTGTATGAAAAACTTTGCTATAAATCAGAGTAATTTAATCTTTTGTTTCTTTCCTGTCTTCATTATCGTTTTCACTTTAGCTGGCCTAATCAACCATGCTCCATGTCAAAACAGGATAAAACAAATTGTTTGTTAAGATACCTGACTATAATGGAGAAGCTTCCTGGTATTTCTCTAGCTCACTTATTGTAGAATTATAGAATATCCTGAGTTAACAGGGACCACAAGGATCATCAATTCCAACTCCCAGCTCCTCACAGTTCAATTCAAGAATCACACCATGTGTTTACAAACATTGCCCAAACAGAGAAAAAGAAGCAAACCTCTTGGTGCAACCAAAAAGAGATTTTGCAACAACACTAAGAGGTTGTGAAGAGGCAGTAGAAAACTCAAGGTCTGTGTTCTATAGTATTAAATCTTTTTGTGCAGTGGGAGTTCATTGAGGAGGATGAGAACCAGCAAAAGTGGCAAAGAATCAGTATGTGCATGTACATTATTCTGCCACTTCCCTCATCTCATGGCAGTTGTGCAATATTTCCAAAAGAAAATGTTTGTAATAGGCTACCTGCCAGGCTGCAATTTCTTGTCCAAAGTGAGGTGGGAGAACCGTACTGTCCTACTGTGCATGCAAAACTGATTCGCACAGTTGCTTTGATTTAAAGTTGTTTTGGATTTATGAGCAGAAAAGCTGGTGCTTATACTGTGCATTAATATGGATGAAAAGTTTGTGCTATTATGGCAATCTTTCATCTACAAGGAATTCTAAAGAGCTATTAGAACAACACAGCACAAGCATCAATGCACTTTTTAAAAGGTTTTATAAAAGAATATGTGGATTTTTACAACACCCAGTCCTGACAACACTCACAAAACAATATTCACACATTTCATCCAAATGTTGGTAGCATAAATGGCTGTACAGCTCTACTAAAAATTAGCTGGGTACAGCCCATGAGTTAAATCACAGGATTTACTTGGAAGTTTACAGATTTGGTAATTGACTTCCTTAATTTCTGCTGTGTTGTATACACTCATTACAAATTTCCTCCTTGTTTTATATAAATTTATATAACACTGGTAATATTTCAGTGTTTTCTTCCTTACAATTACTATAAATGAACTTTTAAAAACATTCATACCAAAAAACCCCAAGACATATTCAATGTTGGGGAAAACAATCTTGTGCTAAAATTTTGGGATATTTTCACTTGTTTTCAAGGTGTTATAAACAGCAACAAATTAAAAAACAAAACAAGCCTGAAAATGAGAAATACATTGGCAGAGTCTTTTAAAATAATCAGTACACAGCGGGGTGTGGGGGCTACACTACTGCCTAATAGTTGTTAATCTGAATAAATAATATGTTTTTAATCATCAAGTGGCATTTAATTAACCTGCAATAACTGGCTTATTAATTCTCAATTAAATCGTTATTTGAAACACTTAATTTAAATGTGAATGATTATATTTTCTGCTACCTCCTATAAGGTATCTCACTATTTGTGATGAATTGTAGGTTAAAGTCTGGCATTTGCTCTTCCTCCATGAACATCAAGGACAGGTTTAAAAAGCTTTATGCTGTTTGTTAACTAAAGCAAACCAGAAGAGGAAAAGATGGGGAATTCAGAAAACAAAATAACCCAATTGCCATACACTCCAATAGTGCAATATTATTTATTTACACTTAATCTCACACTTAACAAATGCTCAGGGCCGGATCTTCAGCTAGAGGAAACTGATAATATTGACTTCAATCAAGTTACTTACTAAGATATTACACATTTTGGTTTGTATTTTGGAGTGTTGTTTCATTTTGTTTGGGTTTTTTCTTTGATTTTGGTTAAATATGGGCAATCTGATGAGTTTTGCCTAAGAATCAGAAGCAAAAATTATTCCCTGTTCCAGGAAGCTTATGGTCAGGAGTACAAGAAAGAGGGGATAATATTTTGATGCTGTGGTGGGATGTTCGTCCTAATATAAAAAGAACTTTTACTAATAATTTGAACAAAATCAATGACCTGTAACTGGAAGTAGAGGAAACTGGGAAGAGGAAAATATGGCACTAAGGAAAAAGACATGGAAAGTTAGCACCCAAAACACGAAAACATATTCAAAGCCAAGAAATATTTTAACAGGATCATTTTGTAATGAAGTCTGATAATCCTTTGAAGGGTTAGAGAGAAAGACTGACTTTTACCTATGAAGGATCAACTTCTTAGGTATTGTCAGTACAGGAAGACACCTTCAGTGATGATTCAGAACCTCTTGTTATGAAACATTTCCTTTGTGGAACCTGCTCCTCTCCTTTGATTGAAGAAGGTACCTGTGGAGACTAGATTTACTAAGCTAAGATCAGTCTTTGTGAATAACTTGCTTTAGTTTCTCTCACAAAGCCAAAGGTAAGTGGTCCAAAATGGAATTAAACTATGTTCCAAGACAGTGCACAGCTTTCTTCCATAAACTGCTTAAAGCCAAACCAACATAAATAAATAACAATTTTCAGACACTGCGCAAAAACTAAGTTCTGAAAAGATATGGATATTTTGTAACTTGTAGCACAGATTCCACTAAAAGAAATGTATTAAATAGCTGAGATAATGAGCTTGCATACCAGAACCTTTTTCTTGCATTCACAGGATATGAACTCATCACAGGAGTTTATGTTCTATATAAGATGCAATTAATATTTGCACCCAAACTGGAATTTTTGTATTTATATTGTACCCATGTATTATCAAGCCTTTGTTTTTACATTTCTTTTGCTTTTCTCACTTTTTTGATCTTCTCTTTTTCTCTCTTTAATTTTTCTATCCTGGTAAATTAGCTTTTTTCATTTTCCAACCAAGATGTTCCTCAAATTTATTCCCTGGCCATATAGGATATTTTCTCCTACAACAACCAATAACATGCCAGAAAATCTCCTAGCTCTAAACTAAAATTACTGGTTTTTTTGTTATACAGAAGGGGCAAAATTTAGAAAAATATTAAAGATTTTCAATGGACATGGATTGAACATAGATGATTCAGAAGTTTTCTTCATGGTCACCTATTTATACAGGAATGAAATTAGACACTGATTAAAAGAAGAAAAAAAAAAGCTAGTGAAAGCTATGCCCTTCTTCCTCCTCCCCAATTTGTTTCTCTTCCTTCCAGATTCTTTCCCTCCCAGGGTGCAGAACTGCAGTATTATGATTCACTTCAAGACACCACCCTTCCTTCTTAAAAATAGAAGGAAGTAGAGGGGTAAAGGGTAAACAGAGATGTCCCTGAGTTTAAGAAGAAGCACCTTTAGGCCTTCAATTTTCACCTAAAGTCTTTCCATTTTTATTTCTTCTGTATTACTGCTGCACCCAATACCTATAAAAATTGCGTGTTTTCTTGTTTCTTCTCACTGCAAGCTTTTCCAAGAGCCTCTTGCTTTCAGACACAAGATGCAATCACTGAATACAAAACTTCCAATCAGAACTACTCAGTTCTCTGAGGTGATGGGGTTAAAGGAGATAAAAAACCTCACCAGTAGAAGCCCGTCTTCTAATTTCCATCAAGGGATACTTTGAAACAAGTTCAGGTATTTTACTACCGGCATATCTCTGCACTAATGTAGCATTTCACAGAGTTTCTGCAATAACTGTCGTTGGGTCTTCTCATAAGAGCCCTATAATAGCCATAAATATTCCTCAGGAGAACCAGATAGACTCTGAAAGGCCTATAATAGCTATCATAAATGAATAATAAAATGTAGAAAGGACAAGCCACCATGAAAATGGCAAATGAATATGATGACGTGTGTGTTGTACATGAGTTAATTGTCTGAGTTTTATATTTACAGAAAATCCCAGCTGTTTCCTGCTGTGTCAGCAATATTTATGGAAGAGGAAACATCTTCTGGAAGGTTAAGACTTTTTGCAGAAAGTATGAAGTAATTACAGAGCAGAAAACTTGCACCACTGTTCTGTGTGTACTTCTTATGCATCTTCTTAAATTGTTTGCTGCAATGACAAATTCTGGAAGTTACAGTCCAAGCATCATCTTTGTCCTGCCAGATGGTGCAGATAATTTTTACTTCAGCATAAAAAACAAATCAGGGATTTCAAAAATAAGTTAACACATGTGGATAGCATAAAACTTCACTTCAAAGCCTCCCTTTGAGCCTTTTTGAGCCTCCCTTTGCCCGTACTTTGACTGGGTAAGAATATTTGTCAGATGCCAGGTTTCCTTAATGACAATCAAAAATTTGATTACCTTGATTCAAAAGTTGTTCTTTACTTCCTGCATAACTTCATCAACTTTAGTTAAACAATGTATGGTGTGACATACCACACAACTTAGGAAGTGGTTCTACTCTGTAAGTAGTCCCATTAAAATCAAACCCATTGCATTTGCAATGAAGTCTTTAGTTTTAATTATGCTGTCATAATCAGGCTTTTAAACTCTTCTTAAGGGGATAATATAGCTTCATAATCTTGAAAAGACAGCCAAAACAGACAGCTATATACAGAAAATGTATACAGAAAAGTAGAAAGGGAAGAAAATTCAG
This sequence comes from Dicrurus megarhynchus, assembly GCA_013399195.1. Lineage (NCBI taxonomy): Eukaryota > Metazoa > Chordata > Aves > Passeriformes > Dicruridae > Dicrurus > Dicrurus megarhynchus. Next base: position 1,037,908 of record VXAD01009322.1, read on the forward strand.
ATGACATCAGTGTACAGATCTGAATAGTAAAAGTCTTTAAATCTGAGACCTGAAAGAAGTTAATCTCTATCTCTATGCAAGGACCAATATAGGAGCTTCTATTTCAAAGCAGCTGTGTATGTCAGCATAAAAACACTGACAGTATTTAGTAAAGCACAGTGCAAAGTGGAAATACACTATGACTGTGTGCATAGAGAGTAAGGGGAGGTTTGGCTAATAGTGGCTCAATATTCTCCAAAATGCTTTGCATCCTCAATTGAGTTCTTTTAATTTTTGCACAAATGAAAACCTAACCTTAAGACAACTCAATCAGCTCCTAAAGACTGATATAGTCCTTTTTCCTCAGCTTTTTCCTAACAATCTTACCATGTTTTAGTAAATCAAGAAGATACTGTAACAATTTGAAGTATAGGATAGTTATAGAGAGCAAGCACCACGGTATGTTGAAGACCGTTCCTTACATGGTTCACTTAGGTTGTGTTATGACCATGAGGCTCTTTAAATAGACAGTGCCACAAAAGGATTGAATGATACAGCCTAGCTCAAAATTTTCTGCATGTTTGTATCTGAAGAGGAAGGTCTTGAACTTAGAAAACCTGGTCTTTTGATTGTGGGGTTTATTTTTTCCTGTTTTCCTTTTTATGAATATTACTTTCTCTTGAGTATTGTTCATCTTAAAAAATAGGAGCAATTGAAGTCAAATCTGTGTTTAATTATGTGTGTAATTTACTGATATTTAGATATGTTTAACCTCATGCTGTGTCTCTGGCTTGTTTTTTGAAATTGAAGGCACAGTTGTACAGAGGTGATTTTTGTTGGATGTGAATTATTTTTGAATGGTACATTAAGCCATGGCTCTACAGTGATGGCAAGTTACATGAATCTGTTTTGTGTACTGAAAACTATGGTAGGTAGCCATTTTGTTTTCTGATTCACAGATTTTGGTTTTCCTCTTCAGAATTAAATTTTCCTTTGTCTGACTGACACAAAAGATAGCAAAGAAAAAAAAAAGAGACAGACATGGTTTACAGGAACATGTGAGCTGATTAATGACCCTGGTCCCTACTAAATGGCCTGAAGCTGAGTCAGGGGAGGATTAGGTTGGGGATCAGGAAAAGGTTCTTCGCCCAGAGGGTGGTTGGGCACTGGAACAGGCTCCCCAGGGAAGTGGTCACAGCACCAGTCTGACAGAGTTCAAGAGTTTGGACAATGCTCTCAGGCACATGGTGTGACTCTTGGGGTGTCCTGCACAGCTTCCAGGAATTGGACTCTGTGATCTTTGTGGGTCCCTCCCAATTCAGCATATTCTAGGATTCCATGATTCTATGATTTAAAGAGAATAACTTGACTTTTTACAGGACTGGAAATCCAGACGGACAGGAATGAATCTTCATAGCAATACAAAACACACAACTGCCAGAAAAGTGAGTTTAATTTTGCATTTAGTTGTCTTTTCAGATCGTAAAGTAAGTGCCCAGCTCCTGATATCATCTCCACTAACGTTAAAAAAGCATCATTACACAGGCTGCACTTTCTTGTTCTAATTAAGTCCACTGGAATATAAGCGACTAAAATGTTATAATTTGTCCTGTAAAAAGTGAAGTTTTAAGTTAGATGCCTGTAAGAATACCTTGTTTTCAAGAATAACAAGAACTTTCCTATGTCAGGATTGTAAAGGGAAAATACAAAAAATAGGAGAAAGCCGTGAGGCTGCCATATAAAGCATATCTGCCAGCTCTTCTGACTACCTTGTTTATAACCATGTGAAACCCCCAGTTGTAGGGTGGAGATTAGCAGAGAGAATCTGATGCTGTTTGCTTGCTCTGTATTTTTGTATGCTGGTGAAATCAAGGGCTGCATAATTAGACCAATTTAGCACAGGTCTCAAATCCGTAATATTGAATCTCTAAATTATGTATCCTGATTCAATGGGAGAAAATCTATAAAGAGAAAAGACAATTATTAACATGTTTGAAAAATACTAGATGATAATATTTGAAATTTTAGTCAATAACTTATACCATCATATCAGAAAGTTTTATTCAAGTATCTAGGATCAACATTTCAAAAGTCAAAACCCCAAGCTTAGGCATTTAAATTCATATTTAGCTTTAAGTCTTACTGTGCATCAAAGAACTCATATTTAGGTAATTTAGAATCTAGACAAGATGATCATAAAACCAAAATATACTTATTACTCTAATAGTCTTTCTCTGCTTTTATAATTATTGTTATCCATCTGCAGACATGCTCTTCTATTTTGGGTATTATGCTTAAATAATATAAAATTACATTATTACTTCTGTTCAGAATGATAAGTAGATGGAATCTGTTCTTTTTTTAAACTTTTCAGAAATGCCTGTGTAATCTGGAGAGGACAGTTTGTGAAGAAGCAGACACTTGGAGATCGCAAAGGCACAATCCATATGTCTGGATTGTATTATGATGTAGAGCACAAACGTACTCCTACTTAATAAATTCATGCGTGTCATTTCTATTAAAGAAGGACAAAGTAGTCCCGTTTTTACTAAATATTTCAAATATACTTAGAAATTTTATCTTGAAATGAAATAAGGACATCTACGTAATTCTTTTCATAAGCAATAAAATAATAAAAAAGGAATTTGTGTGTGTTTGCCTGTATGTTGTCCTCTTCTTATTTATCTTGGGAAATCTCTGCATATGTGAAGCAGATAGATTAGTGATGTCCATATCTGAAAAATTCCAGACAGATATGATTTCAAGACCTTGGAGGAAAGAGCTTAAAGAAAAGTGACTTCATTTGCAAGTGGCATGTTATGTTACTCTGTGCACTAGAAGACCACATATTTTACTACTTTTTTTTTTTGGTTCAAGGCCTACCTGTTTAGTTTAGGAAAGCTACAATTTATGCAAATATATCAGTGAGTAAAAAGAACTGAACTTCCTCACATTTTGATATTGATGTCATTTTATGTAGTGTTTAGTCATTTTTGCTCCTTAATTCCCTATTGTCAAAGGTTTTAAAATTAATGATAAAACGTCTTTCACACTCCAGATGTAAAGAATCAGTCTTTGGTAGGAAAGTATCTTGGAATCTGCACTGGCTTGTTTCAAAAAGATTCACAGTTTAATGATCTTAGATCTGTTAGGAAAAAGGTAAATTCTGAAATGACTTTGGGATGCTCTATCTAGAATAAAAGAACCCTCTTGTTTGTTCTGTGTAATAATCTTGGAATGCTGCATCTACTAGCCAGATCCGAAATATGATGACTCTTGCTTTTTCTGGAAAAGCAATGCTTGTTCATTTTGTTAAAGGGACAGTGTCTCTGAAAAACAGGTTTTATAGTGAAAAATTTCACTATAAAATATGTGAATATGTAGTATGAAATGACATGTTTTACTTATTTGATAGGCAAGAAAAACTGAAGTAACACTAATTATATGTTCAAATTTAGGACCTCACAAACAAACAGACTTTTTTTTCCCTTTTATTTTGTGGAGGGGATACAGTTTTCCGTGGCTCTTACTCATCTTGCTGATTTCCTTTTTCAGAAGGTTTCATAGTTATGCCTTAGACTGAAGAGTACCTGTGCTTCTCACTTATTCCAAAACAGGCATATTTTGTGTGCAACAGCAGTCAACAGAGTCCTTTTTGTTTCCCAAGTGGTATTTTGCAAGACACTCTACAAGCATATGCATTATTCACATCCTAGATATGTAGATATTTGTCAGACCAGGGAAGGGGAATGTATTTCCAAAGGCTAATTTTTGTCTATAAAGGCTAATTTCCCTAGAGTCCCTTAGAGTTGGTAGAGGAAGCTAGTATGATAGTACCCTCCAGAGAACGATTCAGAGCAGGAGACTAATTAATCTCAGAGGGGGAGACTGTACTGCTGTTGGCTGGGAAAGAGTTAATTTTCTTAACAGTAGCTGGAATGGGGCTGTTTTGGATTTGTGCTGAAAATAGTGTTCATAATGCAGAAATATTTTCTTTGTTGCGGAGCCGTGCTTGCACAGTGACAAGGCCTTCTCTGCCTCTCACTCCACTCCTCCAGCAAGCCTGGGCATGCATGAACTTTCTCATTTTGCCTTTCCAGTTCTCTCCCATGTCCCACCAGGGGTGAGTGAGCAAGTGGCTGTGTGGTGCTTGGTTGCCAGCAGGGGTTAACCCACAACAGAGATTAACCACACTAAACTATAGTCAGGCTTGATGAATGATCCCCACTCTGATCATCCACCCAGAACATGACAAATGCACAGAAGTAACCTCTCCTTTTTATCATTTATTATCCCACTGAAGACTGTCGTCTGCAAAAACTTGCCAATAAGTGTTTTTACATCATTTTCATAGGCAGAGGAATGGATTACAATTTGGTCCCCAGAGGACTTCCCTACTACTGTGCTGATAGCTGTGCTCTGGCTGCATACTTTGGCTGGTTAACATATTTATCCCATGCAGTTACCTTTTATCTCCAGATCCCTTTTATAGGGTAATTCACACCCATGTTCTTCAAGGCTGGTCTAGAGCAAACTAGCTGCATCCACAACAAGCAGAACTTGACATGGACTTGGCTTTTATTCCTACATGGTAATCCTTTGAACAAAAGACATATTTCCTGTTCTTGTGGGCTTAAGGTTTTTTTCCTGTTGAAAATGTAACTAATGGTGTGAAGGCTTTGTTGCAGCCTTTTAGAGCTGAATTCTTATAGTCCGAAGTGTGTTGCATGCCCTGGCATCATGGTATATTCAAGGATTTGTGGATCAAGAGCACATGCAGAAAGTGTTGTGTAGAGCACATGGTAACAAGCCTATGGTTGTCTTAACCCTTCAGCCTTTTGGAAGGTATCAGTCAAACAAGCTATGCCCAGAACCACCTCCAGATTTTATTTTAGAAGGAGCTATTTTTTTTCCTCTTCAAAAGGAAGTTTAAATAACATCTCTGCAGTAAAATCAGGAGACTAGATATGGCTCATTCATAATTCTGACTATTGTCTGATCTCAATCTTTTTATATTAGCAAAAGATATTAAAAGTAGAGTAATGTCTCATGCAAGATTTATTTAGCATTGAAACACTGATCAGGAGTCTGTTTTATCAAACTAAACAGGAAGAAAAGTGAGTCTTATGATCCTGAATGGAAAGGAACTATCCATGTAGCAGTTTCTCCCTTTATTATCGACACTTCTTAAGAAAAAATTTACCCTGATTGCTTTAGAGGAACATGTTGTTTTTCTATGAGTGTAACCAAATTTCATTTACACACATACCAACTCCTCTTTTGCTCTACATCCCTCTGGCAAACAAAACCATCATTTATGTGGAAAAATATCTTGAAACAGAATCCCAGCAAATTTTCAAGTGAGACATATGCACTCTGCAGAAGACAGTTCTTCTGTGACTGAGATACAGATAGTGGATCTCATCTCTTTGTTTTATCTAGAGTTAAATTAAAACTACAATATTGTCACTTAAATCAGCTCTACATGTTTCATTTTGTTGTCACAATGAACAACCATATGCTCCAAAAAGCAGAGAGATTTTTAGCCTCTGGACAGAGAGATATGTGAAGAAAATCTAAAAGCATGTTATCTCCAAGAAAAATCTGACACATCGTTTGCATCAATACCACACTGAGATCAAAAAATGTAGTTCAGTGGGAAATTTTTATTTGTACCCTGAAATTAAGACAGCTGGGTGAAAGAAAACTTTGCTTCTGTAAGGATCTAATGTGATGAAGTTATTGCTACAGCTGCTTCTACCTGAAATACAGATAAAGGTAGAAAGATTATTCACAAAGCCTTACATTAAATCATATAATTTTAGCTGTTCTACAGACATGGAGGTGTGTCACTACAGCAATTCTCTCTTCTTTAACAAGAAAGAATGTTACTAAAAGGTGTGCACTTGCAATTTTTGTAGACAGCAGCGATTGTCTCCTACCTATTTCAATGACACCTGGAGCATGGATCTCTGAAAAACACCAAGGATTTCATTACCAAGGTCTATGGCATGTACAAGAGCCCAACAACTTTTCTTAATCCAAAGAATAATATGAGATGTGTATTAATGAACAAGCACAGATAATTAAAGGTAAGAGAAAAAATAAACATTTATAGGACATACTTTTTTAAGTTCCACTGAGACAAGCGGTTTCTTTTTTCTTAGGGAAAACAAAGCTTAAATAATCTCATAGTCTGAAAAATGTAAAGCCCTGTCACAGTAATTACTTATTAAGTTCAAGATACTTTTCAATCTGCAAGAGATAGTGAGTCTTTTCATTCCATCTTCCGGTACTACTTTCTTAGTATGGGTAAAAAAAGAAAAAAATATACATAATCATTTTAGAAATGAACAAAAAAACCCCAAGATTTTTAAAACTCTGTTCTCCCAGGCAAGCTTGGAGTCTAAACAGTATGTAACAAGAGTCTCTTAGAATCTTTCACCTAGGAGAGCCAAACCTCATTTGTGTGGAACTTGGAAAGCATATGATGTAAAACTTTCATAGCTCTGTGGCAAAACAAAAGTGATTTTTAACTGATATTTCCATAATTTTAAAGACAGGCACACCCACAGAAGTATAACTTTTTTTTTTATATATATAAAACCTTTATGAAAAAGCATCTGAGTATCTTGTTGTGACTGCTGGAATTAACACAATTTTAGGTCTGTGATTCATACTTGCACAAAGGGGAAAAAATGTCTTAAAATCTATTTCCATATGTTCTTTCATAACTGATCTTTAATTTTGCTTGAAACGTAAATCTAGCCTACTTAATTTGAAGCTCAGATGATTATGAAAACCTTTTTCATATGTAATGGGAAACTCCTTTTCTCTTTCCCAGAAAATATGTGGCCACTTTCATTACAGCTCATCTCACTCATCTTGTATCTTTTTAAATGTATGTAGAATATTCCACTTTGATCTTAGAAGTCCAAAAACTATTTTTTCCTGTCTTTTAACAGTGATTCGATCAGTGATCGTAATCTAATCCCTTAGAACTCAGAGAAGCAAAACACAAACCAACATTTTTTATTTCAATAGGACTTAACATTTAGAAACCACTTGAGTATTTTGCATTCTGTAGGTCTGTGCCTCCCATCTGTGTAAAGAAAAAGAGAATGTTTATACCTTCCTTTCTTCCTTCACAGATGTTGCAAGATTTAATCAGTTTGAAGAAAGATGGGGTTTTAATTGCATTGCAGGGAATTGAATGCTTATGATACCTGAGAAAAGATACAGTCTGACCAGCAGCAAGACTCACAGAGAAAAGGTTGGGCTGCGGAATTTAAAGCACATCTTTCAAAGACTAGTGAACATAAAAGACAATGTTGCTTCCAGGCTCCCATTTTAACTATCTTTTTTTTTATTTGGTGAAAAGTTTCCTTACTTTGTTCAGTATTTGTTTTGAAACTTATTCAAGAAAAAGGAAGTAGTTAAATATCAGTATTCCCTAAAGATATCCCCCTGCTGTTTTTTTTTTTTCTCAACAAACTCCGGAGTTCAGGAATGCCATCAGTATTAGTATTCACAAATAAAGGGGCTACAAAGATGAGATATGCATAGAATAGAGTTTCTTTCGTCAGAGAAAGTTCCCAGGGCTACCAGCATTCAGAGAAATAATCTTTCTTTTCTTTCTGATGAATTATAAAAAGTAAAAATATTAATAATTAAAGGCAACCCCCCCAACCTCAAACCATAAAATCCAACAAGCCAGCTATGAACAAAGGAAAGAAGCTGTAAGAGTCATTTGGGACTGATTTAGAAATGCTTCCTGATATTTTTAAATGCTAAATCTTTTCTGCATATGTATACATAACACTGATGCCTTGGGGAACTCAGCTGTTGGGATAAGTTTGAATAATCTATTTTGGATACTCAGGGAAGCATTTTTCAGTCTTCCTGCTTCCATCTTGCAGCAACTGGTATGCCAAGAGGGGTCACCGGTCTCCTCGCAGATCTGACATTCTAGATATGACCTTTCAGAAGAACAATAGAATTAAATATCTGGAGCAGATGACAGGATATATTAAGTTTCTTCTCTACAATGTAATTAAAATCCCATATTTCTTCAAAATGAAAAACACCATTGTTTATGACCTATATGTTGATCTTGTTCACCATTCATAAAACAAAAGTGAACTCCTGAGACAGATTATCTGGGAACTTCTGTTGAAAGTATTAACGAAAGACATGTTTTAAAAAACTAGAGATGTGGGAAAATGGGTGACCATAACTAAAGACAGTATAGATGATGCAGTCCACAGATAAAAACAATACAAAAGGTCAGAAACTGTAACATATACAGACTCACAGTGGTTTTAACAGTTTGTTCTTCAGGGAACTATGAAAGACTTTCAATGTTATCAGATTTTACATCTGAAAATTACATTGTCTTTCCAGTAACAACCCTTGGTACTAAGGAGGAGAGCTTGTGAAACCTGCATGTGCTCTTACTGTGTGATCACAGATCTGTTAAATTCTGTCTTTCTTCCTAAGCTAAATAGAGACTACACCCAAAATAAAGAATTATTCTTGCATTATGAATGTTTAGGTCAGCGTACTAGCGGATTTTACAAAGATAAATCTTATTTCATGGTGCTTGGATTATCATGGCACTATAGCTCTGTTATTGTAGTTCATGTAGCATTTTGGTGTCTGTTCCTAAAAGTAAATTAAGAGGTTTGTTTTAAATCTTCAGTTTGTTCAAGATACCATTGTCTTTTTCACAATAAAAATAATTTAATGTAATGGGTACAATATTTTTTTTTCCTCTGAGGTGGCATACAGAACAGAGAAAGATCTGCTATTTCAAATGTGTTACTTAAATGAAAAATAGTAGTAAAAATAATCCCAAAACAGACTCTTAATCTCTTTTCAGGAGGGATTTGACCTTGTCAGCATTTGTTCAATAAACACAATGGTTTGCGTTCTTATCACTTTTCCATTACAGTTCAGAAATTAAGGCATGCAGGAGACCTTTATTTCATAATCTGGTGTATCCTCATGGGCATTGTCTCACCTGATCCAGCTCAAGTCATAGATTTGTCACAGTCTTAAGTAAAAAAGGCCAAGTGACTGCACACTGGATATGCAACAGATGTTGGGCACTGGGTGCAGGCACCTTTGAGAGGAGATCTGGAGCGCATATCTCAGGGATCCACACCCTAAAATGTCTCCAGAACTTTTATTTTCTGTGTTCCAGATGCCCTGCTCCAGCAATGCCCCAATAGGGTTGGCCTCCAGCTCCGAACACCCCCACCCTGTCTGGCCATGGGTTCCTAGTCCTGGCCCAGTCTTGGCCTGTGCCCATCCCCATGGCAGAGCCTGATCTCTGGTGCTGCTCCAGTGCCCCCAGCTGCCCTGCTTGTGGCTGGATGGTTGGATTCAGTTTCAATCCCCATGGCTACAGCCCCCTGGCAGTCACCCTGCTCTGCAGTCTCTAAAACCTTCCCCAGATTTTGCTTTCAAAACTAAGTTTCATTAGTTACCACAGTAAGTCTGAGCACTCCCAGCATCCTCTAGATGCAAGCTCTGACTCAAATGTCTGTTTTGGATCCAGCTTCAACTAGCTTGGGGTTTTTTACCCATTTGTTCTTATACTGGTGGGGAAATGAGCCCTTAGAACCTTTTTGTCATTTCCATAAGACCCAGCATTATATATACGTTTGTTACACCTCCCTTCCCTATATTTTTCAAATTAAAGAGATTTCCCAACCACTCCATATATTTGGACATTTCTCTTTCTGAAAATTTCAGAGTCTTCTAAAGTTCTCCTGGGGTTTGAACACAAAAAAAATAAGGAGTACTTAAGATATCAACAATGGGTTGAAATAGTGACATAATTATGTTGTCAACTTAATTCTTGATTCCAGTTTCAGTATTTCCTAACAGGAATTTTTTTTGTTTTGTTTTAATTTTTAAAAATATTGAGCAATGACATCTTGAAATGGGTCATAATCCCAACATCCTGAGGGACTACAGTCAACTTCTGCTCAGTATTTTCCTAAGATTTAGAAACGGTGTCACCCAAACTGCTTGGTTTGAGAGCAACTCAAATTTGGGAGCATCAAATGCTTTATGAAGTGAGTTGAAATATGAAAACTGAAGGACACTGGATGTCAATAAATATGCAGATGCAAAAAGTCACCCTTTTATAATTTGAATAAAGAACAAATTTAATCCATTAAGACATTTTTCCAGTAAAATTAACCTGTACCAGAAAACACCTCTTCATTGTACCTAAAATATTTCCCTTTAAAAGTCTTGAAATCAAGGAATTTCAGTGAAAGCAAACACAGGACTCTGATGAAAATCTGACAGAATTCTCAGGACAATTCAAGGCTCTAAACAGCATTTTAGATATTATGTGTTTTCCTCCTGTGTGTGAACTCTCATTATCCATGGTGCGAGGGCAGTTTGCTGTGGGAAGGTTTTCAGACTCTTATCTCAATTGCTGATCTCCACCTCTAGACAGGGGTCAACTTTTTATTTTTTTTTTCTGTGGTCAGAGCTTAGGAGTCTAAAGAGTTTTTTACTCAAGTCTGGGCTCTTGGGTTTTCCAGGTTTTTGGCATGGAGATGTTGAAATGGGCAGTTGTGACAATTTCACATGGCTAACAGCAGCAGTTGACCTGACAAGAATGTTAATTCCAGTGTAGCAGCTGCTGGAGATCAATGGCATGTGACCATGGGAAGCCCCACTGGGCAGTTTGGCATTGGCCAAAGGTTTTAAGATGTCCTGACTCCCGAGCCAACTTGTTCCCCAGCCTTTTGATCCCACCAAGAATGTAATATTCTCTTAGCAGCTGCAGGTCCAAGCTCATTTATTCCACTCGATGGAAACAGAAGGAGGTAGGGGAAAAATTTGTTCATGCAAAATTTAGCAAATTTGGTTTCTGAATGATTTGGTTCAAACCCAAATATAGAAATACCATTATGTAGGTTTTATTAAACAAAATAGGGTATCTGAATTTTGACCAATTGCTGTTCCAACCATTCCCATCTTCCCTGAAACAGGCATGTAGCAGAAGCAGTCTCTGAGGACAAAAGTAAGAGAGTGTCTGGTGTCCAGGGTGAATCAACCACTAAGGAATACTAAAAATCAAAGCAAAAAACCAGCAAACAAACCTGCCAACCCACTACCCACTCCCCCCAAAATAACCCCAAACAAAACCAAACCAACCCAACCCACAAAAAAACTCTAAAAAGCTTTCAAATTAGACTTTGACATGGATTCTTTTTGTATTCTTTTTATTAAAAATAAGGATAAAAGGTCTTTGATTGAAAAGCTGTATCCAGAACAATAGCAAGAAACCAATATAGTTGTTTCACACAACCATCTGGTCTTCCCAGGGCTTCAGCAGCTAGACCCTGTTAACCCTGACCTAGGTTTATTTCTTTTTTTATTTAATGTTCTGTTGGTGGAAAGTGCTTACACATGCACTATCAAGCCATTTTGTACAAATCTGTAATAATACTCTTAAAACCACACAGCACTCAGAATCCAGGATTAAGGCTTTAAACCAGATGAAATATATATTGGGATTCCAGACAAGTTTTCCTTCTTTTTATAATGCAAATGTGTTAATGCTCTGACCTCAAAACTGAGAGACCAAAGCCTAGATAACTATCAAGAATCTGGCAAAGTACTGTTCATCCTGCACAGGCACTCCAAAACACAGAATTCCCCCTCCTAAATAACAACAAAGTGAGATATCAAGGACTTATATCTCAATAACTTTATTTTTCTTCCCTTCTAATAATAATTTGAGATAAGAGTATTGCAATATGTTCAGCTTACTGTCTGCTAAAACAATTTGTAATATCAAAAAGTACTGTAGTTTCTTGAATGAAAATATTTTAATAATTGAATATAAAATACTGAAAAATGCTGAGACACTTTTCCACACTGCAAGGAGTTAATAATAAATAAATAATAAATAATAACAACAATAAATAGTTAAACAGTAGCTCCTATTTTTGTGATTTTTAAGTATATATCTTGTGTCTCATGAATGTATAACTTTTAGTATTTATTTCATTAATGTAAGAATCCAGATTTTAAAAAATCGTATTATATACTGAAAACCAGCACTACAATATTATATACAGTTCTATGCTTAGCCAAATAAAATCAAGCTTCTTGTATATTAGACATTCCAGATGCTTAGAAAGTGCTCTTCAAATAAAGAACAATATTGATTTTGCTAATCTTTTTTCATGTTTTCTGTTGTTTTCAAAACCCCCAAAAAAGGAAAAAAACAGATGTCATATATGCTTCTAAGTGAAATAAATATCCCACATTTGTTTATGGACAGGAATGAATAAAGGCAATACAGAAGTTGTGAAAGGTGCCTAATTTGATGACTCTTTGTTTCTTACTTGCAGAAAAAGTAGCTGCAAGTGTTTTATATGCATTACAGTATGATGCCATAGACCAAACATAGAGTCTCACCCTATTGTCCCTTTTGAAGATTTCTCAAATGTTTGATCATCAAGTCATGTCAAACCTGTAGAATTGGTGTCTTCAGTCTATGGCGCAGTCTCCTGTCTTTGGGGTTGTTATATTCTACCAGAAGGCTGATAACAAGACGAGTTCTGCGTGAGTTTATGCTCCAATCTGTCAACATCTTTATCTGTGGCCTGCAGGAGAAGAAAGAGTGAGTTTTCACAGAGTTTGCAGATATCACCAAATTGTGACATGCTGATGGGTAGTGCTGCTGTAGAGCAGCACAGGCACTTAACACAGGCTGCAGGAATGGACCAACCTTATGAAAATCAGCAAGGACAATTCCAAACTCCTGTTCCGAGAAGGAAGAACTGATTGCAGGCTAGGGACTGACCAGCTGGGGAGTAGCTCTTGGGAAAAAGGCAAGGGGACCTCAGTGGACCATGTGCTCACTGTGGGCCAACAGTTTTCTTGGAAAATGGCCAGTAGTTCAAGAGAAGTGATTGTTCCCCTCTACGTATTACCTATTAGACCACATGTAGAATACTGAGGCCAGTTTGTTGCTACAATCTCCCCTTATCCCTTGTCAAGGACAAGGAAAACTTCAACGGAGAGAGTTCAGCTTCTTCAACAAGAAGGTAGAGCCAGGTTCCTCATGGTGGTGCAGTGTGGGAGGACAAAAAACAGTTTCCCAGAGAGACTGCAGTTTTTAACCTTGGAGTTTTTCAAGATCCAACTGGATAAAGACTCAAGTAACCTGATCTGCCTCATACCTAAAGCAGGTTTGATGTTGAATTAGAGACTGCCTGAAGTACCACCTAGCCCACAGTGTTCTGTGATTCTGTGATGTTACTGTTTTCTATACATTTTTAGAAGTTCTTTACTAGTCAGACTAACTGTCCACTTTTTCCAGCATCCCATTTCTGCCAGAATCAATGGTGGTACATTGATGGTGGTACATCTTCTACACAGAAGTGGAAGAACATAGCAATTGTAGTTGTAGGGCGGTTTCAAGAATTCATGATCAGACTTTATGCCAGAGCTCTCTTTTGGTTAACACTGCACCCATTTGATTCACCCTAGCACCCTAAAACTTCCCTGTTCTTTTGCAGTATCAAATGGTCAGGGAAGGCCTCAAGTTAAAGGCAGGATAGTATATGAGGGCCTGGTTAATTATACTTTCCCTATGTATCCACCACAAATCATTTACTGCAAAGAGCTACTTGTCTAAAAAGGCACTCAGTCTGATCTTCTATGTACATAAGAGAGCATCTATATTTGCAGGCAGCTATCAGCTTTCATATTTGTAGAAATTTTAGATTCTCAATACCACCAAAGCAGTCAAAACTTAATCAAGACAATGTCTGAAAATCACATGCACATGCATTTATCCTTTACGTGGGAAAGAAATTATTTTCTTAAGGCAAAAACAAGATTCAAAGTTTAATGCCAACTAAGTAAAGTAGAAATCCCAAAACTAGAGAATAATAGTGATAAAACAGATAGCCAGGCTTTGCCCTTTAGCCAGATGCACATTTATAAAGATCCAGCCAATTTTTTTCTTGCAGTCTTGCCAGGGAAGGGAAAAAAATACATTACCAGAATTTAACATGCTATATGATTTTGTGAATAACCCTTCAAGCTGTCAGTCTTGGTGCCAAAACTACTGTGCGACAACATTAAACAACAGGAGCATGGACTCATTTCAAGCCCAGGTGCTGAGCGATTTTAAATGCATGAGCTCCTTGTTGTGAAACAATCATTCCCTCTGAGGCTCTGTCCTCATCACTCCATGAACTGTGCTCTGGTGAATGTGCATTTACTTGTCTTGTAGCTAGTGTTCACATGCAAATTTCCAAGAAAACAGAACCATCTCCTCCCTTCTTTACAGGATGCTGGCCTTGTAAGAAATAGAGCACTGTAAAAACAGCTGAAATGGAGGGTTCAGCACTTAGGGCAGGAGTAATAAAAGAAAGTTAGAGAGCAGATATCCTCTGATCCATGCACAACCCATGTACTTGTATCAGATAATGGAAGAAAAAAACCCTCCACATTCAAAAAGAAGATAATAGACAGCCATATAAGGCTTAGGAACTTAACAGTAATTTATGACCCATGCAAATATGGTTTTCCAACACCCAAATGTTATAATTATTGTGGTATTTTTAATAGATCTTAGAAGTCAATTTTGGAATGAATTAAGGATGAGTAAGCAGTATACCAACTGTTTCTGCAGAAAAGCTCAGATTAATTTTCAATTCTTACAGCTACATTCATGCGTCATATAGTTCATCTCATTCAGCTTCAGTTGTCTAAAAGTTACTTGTCTAAGTTAACACTGGATCCCTTTATACCACAGAGGAAAAACAAACACCTCAAGATGAGATAAATCACCTTACAGGGATGTCTATTTCTTTCTTTTGGCTATGAAGTGGGAACTAAAGCAATGAGCTGAAAATTAGACACTTAAACTGTGAAATCTGAATTTTGTAGTTGGCAATTTGTTGACTTAGACAGTTTTTCCACACATTTGTTTTTATGTTTGTGCAAACCATAGGGTTAAAGAGTGCAGTACAAATTGGGGCAGAGCAAAAAAATATGGGTCTGCAGGGACAAGGAATACTTTCAGGTAATATTGTCAGCAAATAAGGATTTTTTTCTGACTTTTAGATATACGCATTAGATGAGATAAAAACATTCACAGTACCTCACTTAAATGAAGTTGAAAATGTTGCACTTATTTACTTCAGGATTGAAATTTCATTATCTATTCAAAACATCTGTTTTCTATTGTTATGTGAAAATTACCATATAGTGGATTGTGAGAAAGCTTTAACAAGCTCTGACAGCAGATCTGTGCCAGAGTTGGATGCTTATCAGTGAGTTGTGCTTGCACTGGGCAGCACAGGGTAGCTACAGTTAGTCCATCCACAAGGCACAGTTCAGTGTCACGTTGAGAGGAGCCCAGCAAGGGACAACCTGTGGTATTGGGTCTGGCTGAAACGAGTTCATTTTCCCCCAGCAGCCTTTGCAGTGCTGTGCTCTGTGCTGGCAGACAGAAGGGTGTTGATAACACACCGGTGTTTGGCTGCTGCTGAGCAGCGCTGGCACAGCCTCAGTGCTGGCTCCCCAACATTCCCCCAACATTAGGCTACAGGTGGGCAAGATCCTGGGACAGGACACATCTAGGACAGCTGACCCACATTAACCAAAGGGATATCCCATACCAGAAGATGTCTGCTCAGATATAAAAGCTAAGAGGAATGGGTGGAATTCATTATTTACAGTTTGCCTTGTGGAGCAACCACTACATATGTTGCAGCCCTGCTTCCCTAGAGTGGTCAGACATTGCTTGCTGATGGGAAAATAGAGAAAAATTAAAAAAAAGATTAAAATCTTTTTTCTCCTCTTTGCTTGTGTGCGCAGAAACTTTCACTTTTGCTTTAGTAAACCACCTTATTTCAACCTAGGAGTTGTTTTCCATCTTATTTTCCCTCTCCTGTCCAGCTGAGGAGGCGAGTGTCAGAGCAGCATTGTGGGCACCTAGTGTCCAGCCAAAGTCAAGTGAACACATCTACAACAGAAGTAGGGCAGAGAAATAAAGCAGAATGAATTAGTATGTCATGTACACCATCACAGGGTTCTAAAAAGAGAAACCAGATGTATTTATAAGAAGGAGGTCATATTTTTTATTAGACCAACTGGTAGAAAAATGGCAAGCTTTTGGGCATGCTGGCACTCAGCATGAGTTCTCTATTTTTCTAGATATATAAATTTTTACATATATGCAATAGATATCCATTATTCTTAGCTTTGCTAACATACCTTCCGAGGAAGAAAAGAATACTAGTGTTGTAAAAACTCAAGTCTTCCCATTACTCACAACAAATACTATCTTATTACTTAAAAGCATACAACTTTTATAAATAACAGCACAGCCCTAGCTCAAGGGAGAAAAGTTGTGTCATTAATGTCCAACAAACTATACATCAGGCATTGGTAAAACACAGGTGAGTGACAACCTCATCTTATTGTTTGTTGTTAATTCATGAAAGGAATAACCTCCCCCCAAAAAAACCCTAGAAACAAACAAACAAATAACAAAAAACTAAATCCCAAAAACAAAACCCAAAACAAAACCAAAACAACAAAAACACCCAAAAAACAACTTTGTGTCTATTCTACTACTGTTAGCTAATTATCTGAATATTTTCTCTGGATAACTGTGTTGGGAGTAAATGACAACACTTTGGCGGGGGAGGGTGCAGAGGTGGCCTTTGTGAGGAGGGTCTGTTTCCAGCCAGCTCCAGGAGACCCACTGCAGGGCGCAACTGAGCCCCACTGTCAAGATTGTGCACCACTAGAAAAATATGAGGAGGGAGGAAGAAAGTGTGAGAAAATAGCCCTGTAGACAGCAAGATGGGAGAAGGAGGAGGGGGAGGAGGTGCTCCAGGCACAGGAGCAGAGGTTTTCCTGCATGGAGGATCATGGAGGATCATGGTCGAGCAGATAGTGAGCTGCAGCCCATGATGGACCCCACCCCTGAGCAGCTAGATACTACCTAAATGGAGGTCCAGTCTGGAGCAGAGGAAAGGTGTGAGGGGGGAGGAACAGCAGCATAGAACAGACTGACCCCAACCATCATTCCTCTTCCCACTGTGCAGTTCATGGAACTTCAGGTGGAGGAGGATTAGAGGAGAGAGAACTTGGGAGTGAAAGACTGAAGTTCAGCTTTGAAATGGGAGAGGAGCAAGCTTAAATACTTGCATTTGTTTTCTCATCACACAACTCTACTTTTAATTGGCAATGAATTAAATCAGTTTTCCCCAAGCAGAGTCTGTTCTGCCTATTACAGTAATTGGTGAACAATTTCCCTTTTCTGTCCTGTCATTCCTATTACTTTCCCCTGTCCTGTGAGGAAGGGGAGCAAGTGAGCAGATGGGTGGTGTTTCTGGATGAGGCTAACCCACCACGATAACTTACAGTAGATGAAGGTAGCATTTAAAAAGCTTCACCCAAATTTCCAGATACTGAACTATATTACTAATCTTACTGCAGAGCAATAGACAAGACTCACTAGGACATTTTAGAATACAGCTTGTCCCAAAATTAACAGTACAGGAAGTTTATAAATTGCCATTATAACAGAATGAATTATTCATGTCTGTAACTAGACAAACAGAGCTGGTACAAATAGATTAGGTGAGATACATTAGAACTCTCAGAGGATATTTTGCATAGAATTTACTTGTGCTCCACTTTCTTTATCCAACTACTTTTTCCGTTTGTAATGATAAACATCCATAGTTCTGGTTCCTAGGAGAAGCAAGATTTGTTTTTTCACATTATCTATTAGAAATTCTTAAATCTCATATGCAAAAAACCTGTATTTCTCAGTAATTTTAGGAAAGGACCATATTCGACAGTTAAACTAACACCTAGCATTGTGCTAACTCAAATCCATTTCCTGGTTCTCAGTAAATCCTCAGTGAGCCTCTTTCTAAGGCTGTCTCTATTGCTCTTCAGAAATCTCATCAAAGGACTTTTCTCTCTCTTTTGACTAAGCAAAGGTATTTAAGGTGTTTAAATCTCTAAATGCTTTAAAAAAACCTGGTCACAGGTGTATTCTTAGAAATAGAGATATCAGCTAGCAGGGTAAAAGGAAATTTGTACTATACTGAGACTTCTATATGAAAGTCCAGAGGGGAATCACAAGTTCCGTTAAAGATGTTCTCAAAGTTCATTATTTTTAAGAGGCACTGTAAAGCTACAGTCACTGATACTGTTCTGTTTGGTATTTGGTACACTACTGACTTCTCTAAGCTACTGTTTATTTTTTTAACAGGGTGTGTAAATCCTTTTCTAAAGTTATTGATGCTCTGCAAACATATTTTTTCAAGTTTTGCTCATATTTTAAAATTTCTACATTAAGAGAAGAAAAATTTTATATGCATTAACTGTTAACATTTCCGTATCAGCAAACTACACCAGAAAACTGTGAAAGAGGAGCCCTGTGTGAGTTGTGCTGATGTAATGTATTGTTACAGAGGACAATTTTATCTTCAATCCAGTACCTCAGTTCCTCAGAACCCTTATTTTACAGTAAGAAGTCTTAGCTCTGAAAAACAAAGTGTTGCTAAAAAAATAATTTGGTTTTGTTGTCAAAGGGTAGACTGGTCTAACTGGTGGGCCAATTAGATTAGATCAGTCATAATACCCATGTGATAGATCTATTACTAAAACACATCCGTGGAGAGTCCTTTGTTTTGTTTTTTTGAGTGATTTCTAGTCATCATGTCCAGCACACTGTACTATGCTTCCATGGCACTGAAAGAAGAAAAAATTTTACTGTAAAATATACTGAGAAACTGCACCTACCCATCTTCACTGCATAACCATAAGAAATAATGATCAAACACAAATATTCATGCAGTGTCAGGAGACATAGAAGGGAATTTTGAAAGGGATTGTGATGACAATGACTGTAGCTTGAAGCATTCAAAATACAAATGTAAACTATTTATCACAATGGAAAGGAAGACATAAAGAGCAGGTTGTTAGTGAGACTCTGCCAAAAGACTAAATAAAGAATTCCAGGCTGAATCTTCCTTCCACTCAGTATATTGGAAACTATAAAATACCATACATAATATGACAAAAAGCATCTTTCACTACAAAAGCCAAGATCTAATCTTCAAAATGGAAAAATGGATGAATAATCACCCTTTCAATCAGGATTGAAAAAAATGTGTGTTCTTAGTGGTTACATACACTACTCTGGGTTTCATGATTAACTTCACTTAGAGTGATAGGAGCTCATCAACTCTAAGATCAAAGCACAAGTGTTTCAGCTTTGGCACATCAAGGTGAAGACATGTAAAATTACAGTGCAGCACTTTCCCCATCTCTAAATATGGGCTACAACCCCTTTTCACCTCACAAGAGCTTTTGCAGCAGTTAAATCATTATTGGCTTTAACAATATCTATCATATACGGATATTTCTATCCCTACTCCCAAGTTACAGAGTAAGCTTTGTTTTATACTTGAGCCATCCTTTCATTAAAAGTGCCATTGTACCATTTCAGTTATCTGTGGGTTTACTATTGATGTTTTCATTGTCATGAAGATGTTCTTTGATAATAGGTACCGTTCACTGTGTTACTTATTTGACTGACTAAATATTTACAGAGACAATAAATATTAATAAAAAAATAAGAATTAATAACTATTAAAATGTTTTAAAATTAGTGGAAATGAGAGCTATATGCAGATGCTAAATGAGACATTTGGGCTAGAAATGGATCCAGCATTATGTGTATTGTTTTTGGAAAAGATAAATGGCTATGTAATGTCTTTAGCACAAATAAACATGATTCCTGTGGTTTTGACCCTCTCACTAGATGAAAACTTCTATACAAACCTTTGTGTCATATTTTTTTAAACTTGCTACCTTGATAGACCCAAAAAGCCACAGACAATTCTGTTATCAATCAATACTTCTAGCTGAGCATCTTAAGTCTTAAAAATTTAGTCAGACTTAGTTATGTGTAAATGCCATAAATTTCATTCATATCAATTTATTTGTACACTACAAATGGATAATATATTGTCTTTACAGTGTCTGTTGATGATTTCCTAGAAATAAAGCTGCATGGGTTTGGTGTTACCATACCTAATAGTATCAACTATTTGTGGCCTCTTTGTAAGAACTTGGATTTGAAAGAGTTATACTTTGATTAACCCCATCTTTGCTTTTAGAGATAGCCATTAAAAATATCAACACCGAGTTCAGTTGTGTTGTCATGTAAAACTAAGTGCAAGTAAGAGGAAACAAGGAGGGGGCATCTGCATTTCTCTATAACTATAATGCACATATCACTGCATAACTTATTTTTAAGCATGTAAAAAAAATTCTTAGCATGGTAGAAGCAGTAGAAAAAGTGTGCTTACACATGAGGGTATTTATGTATGTTCAAGCATGCAAGTGACTGAATGGGACATGTTCTTAGTGCTTTAGAACCTTTTGCTCTAAAATGATATTTCTATTTCTGTAAGAGAGTAATTTCAGGTAAATATAAATAAACAGGACTATCAGGCAGCTCTTCCTCAGACGCTAAGATTCCCAGATAATTTTTACAGAGATTTTTAGACAATAATAGACACAGATCTGATGGGACCTTCCTCTGAATATTGGTCATCTGTCTTCCTCTGGAAGCAGGAAAAGAAATGAAAATTAGGGTCCTAAGTTAATAATAGGAGCACATATTGTAGCCCGTTGACACATTTCTCCCTTAGAGGCTGGTGAGATGATCAAACTGGTTCATCTCTCTCTTTGTCAGTTATTGTTTCAGAGTCCACTTTGAGCATAAGGAAATATTGAACTTGACACCAGATGGGATTCTGTTCCTTCATATCATATTTCCCTGTGTGATAAGCCCTGACAAAGAAATGGGAACTAGTATCACAGGGGGCTGTTTCCCAGATATCTATTATTTACCTCCAGAAGGATCTCAGAGAACTCTGTTTCATAACCAATGATTCTGCTAATAACAACTTACACATATGGTGCAGGATATTTCAATTTCATTCTTCATGTTTAGAGACATGAACAGAAATCTTAAAAAAAAAAATGCTTTTTTTTAAAAAAAGTGTAAGGTCTCCAAGTATAATTTTAATTCCATGCTGAAACAAACTTAAGACTTTTAACCAGTCTACCAAAGGGACCTATTTTCTGAGGTAGAGAGAAATATATCAAAGACAGGCTTGCCACCAGCTCTGTCTTTAGATGTTGGAGAGAGAAGCAGAGGGGAGAAGTTAAACCACGTAAGGACATGTGTCTTCTGTGTGTCTCTCACAGCCCATTCAAATGGTCAAAGCTCAGGGTTATAAAATTCATCTTTTCCAGATTCTTTCCAGCATCTCAGCTACTCCATCTCAGAACCTAAAATACAGATTCATAAAAAATGTATCTTTTACTTGATTTTGAAAAAAAGACCAGAAAGTACCCTTTCAAATTTTCGACTCTAAATAATGATTGCTCACGGTTCAGCTTCTCTGAAGTTTCACCTTTTGTTTGCACATTAAAAACTCTCTTAATGAAATTTTGTTTAGACTAATGAATATTGCTGGGCAAAAGAGCCGAAAATGCTGTCAAGTAAATAACAACTGTCTCTCCCAATGGGCATCTGTGTGCAGCTTTTAGGCAAATCATAGAAGATTGGGCATTACATATGTTATCAGCCATCTTGACCTTATTCAGGGTCCAAGCTTAGGTTTTCATTCAAGGTAGATTCCAGAGCTTCAATACCTTCATGATATAAGAACCAGAGCATGAGCTGAGAGAAAGCAAACGAAATGTGATTTACTGACAAAACACTTGCTGAGGTAAGAAACCTCTTGTTTGAATGTGTGTTGGCACACATGTATCATTGAGTAGTGTGTGTTCAGCTTTAGATCATTTGCTACAGAGGTCTTACTGCTGCTCATGACAGCCTCGAATTTTCAGGTAGGAGATAAGGTTCATAATGGTTCTTATTTTAAGAGACTTCAATGTAGCAGCTGCCCCTCCTCAGCCTACATGTGAAGGCTGAAAAATTTAATATGAACAGTTATTTGTTTCCTCAGCACAAAGAATAAACCCATGCAAATAGCAGTGATGTGTAAACCTCTGCATTGTCTCCATGTCACCTAGTATGTGCAGATCAGTGTACTTCTGACTCAAGCAGGTTAGAAGCAAAACAAGCCTATGCAAAAGGATTAAAAAGAGACTGAAATTATTTTCAGGAAGAACAAGACAAAAAGTAGGAAGTTCACTGGATCATTTATACTACTGTTAGTACTCTAATCTGTCAACATATCCAAAAAAGCTTTTAACGAATTTGGAAGCTGTAACAGGTAAACACATCAGCATAGAACTCAAGCTCAGCAAAAGAATTCTACTTCTCAATTATAGGAGTTTCCCAATGATGCCTTTGCATTTCACTTTCCAGAGCTTGGATGATAAACTCTGAACAACCTCTGTTTCACCTCAGTGTGCTGTACACAGGATTTATGTGGTTAGTCTTCTGGTCAGTCTTTTTGTTTGATGCTTTGGTTGAATTTACTGAAGAGTTCTTTGTTTATGGGGGAAGATTAGAATGGGTAAGTAGAGGGAATTTTTCACTTAGTAGTTATTGACATTCAGAATGTTAATTTCATCAGTGACTAGTGTTTCATACACCTCTTTAACAAAAACACTGCTTATGCTATCAGCTGAAATTCCCAAAGAAAATTTATCTTATATATGCAGAGAATTATATATAAATTATAGTAAAATATGTTATTAAAATATAATCAAATTATTGCAAGAAATATACTATATACAAGCTTTAATTATGTCATGATTTATTGCATATAATAATCTTATTTATTTTATATTGCATATTTATGTTGTGTATTTAAAAATTATTGTTATTCCAATTTATATTCATTTGACAGAAAAATATGTTCCTCAAACTGTATTTCTATTATAAATTATAGTTTGACTTGCTAAAACTTTTTTCTAGACTCTGAATTAGTCTCGGTCTGCTCTGCATTTATATGCTGATTGCTGGTTCTCAGATAATAACAATAATTCTCATTTTTTGTGAAGATAACCTTGCACTGAAGCTGGAATATTGACTTAAGTACACAACTATCACTACTCCCTGCTGGTCTGGTTATTGAGCCACAGGTCTTATTTAGAATGCTGTCATTATGGGACAAACATTTAAGAAAAGAATATAGTGAAAAGCTAGTCTACATTATGGATTTTCTCTACAGGTATTGTTGCACAATAAACGGTATAGTTACTTGCTTTAAAACACGATCCTCACCCATAAGGCTTTGGCTTGGTTTTTAACTGTACTGAACACTAAAACAGTGGAAATTCATGTTTCACTGAAGAAGACTTCACTAAGAGACTGAAGTTTTATTCAGGGACTTTCACACCCTTTTTTAATTGTGGGTCCTAGAACTGCACAAAGAATTTTTGCTGAGGCTGCACCAATGCTGAGCACAGTGAGACAATCAACTCTTTTGACAGTCTCGCGATGCTGTATCTGGTTTTCCCTCTTGGAAGACAGGGCTGACTCATATTGAGTGGACTGTTGACCAGCACCTCCAGACCCTTTTCTGCAGGGCAGCTTTCAAGCAACTCCTCTCCCTTGCACTTGTGTTCAGCATTACTTCATTTTAGGTGCAGAATCTGGCACTTCATCTTGTTAAATTTCATCCCATTATTTATAGGCCAATGCTCCAATCTGTCCTGAACCCTCTGCAAGATCTGTTGCTCTCCATGAGAATCAAGAGCACGTCCCATTTGGTATCATCAGCAAACCTGCCAGTAGTGCACTCGACTTCTGCATCCAGACTGTTGGTAAATATATTGAAAGGAACAGGCCCTAGAATTGAGCCCTGAGGAACACCACTGATGATCAGTCTCCAGACAGATGTAGCCCCCCTCTCTACAACCCTTTGAGCTCTGCCCTTCAGCCAGTTCTTCACCCAGTGCATCATGAAACTGCCCATCCCACAGCTGGACAACTTGTGTGGAAGAACGTTGTGAGGAAAAGTTTTAAAAGTCTTACTAAAATCTGGTAAAACTACATCCACTGCCTTCCCTTCATGCACTTGATTGGGGATCTTATCACAGAAGGAAAAGAAGCTTATGAAGACTGTATCCTGTGGGAGGGACCCCAAGGTGGAGCAGGGGAGGAGCATGAGGAGGAAGGAGCAGCAGAAACAAAAACTTATGGACTGACCACAAACCCCATTTCCCATTCTACATTGTCCAGAGGGAGAAGGTAGAAGAGTCATGAGTGAAGATGAGCCTGGGATAGAAGGAAGATGGGAGGGGAAATGTTTTTAGACTCATTTTTGTTTCTTATTATGTTTCTTTGTTTAATTGGAAGCAAATTAAATTAATTTCCCCAAGCTGTTCCCGTTTTTACTGTGACAGTAAATCTTCCGGTTCTTATCTAAACCTGTGAGCTCTTCATCATATTTTCTTCCTCTGTCATGTTGACGGAAGGGAAGTGATAGAATGATTTGATGGCATCTGGAGACCAGCCAAGGTCAAACCACAACAACACTCAAGGAAAAAAAGAGGGAAAAAAAGAGTTTTCTGATTATCTAGAATATACTATAGGACATCTCTGGAGTGTACTTAAACTTTCCTCACAGACCTCAAGCAAAGTTAATGTATCAATCATATCTGCATGGTTTCTTGAAGTTCCTGTTGAGTACCTTGGTACTCATGTAAACAAGTGGTAGTTTTCCAGCACTACATCTTATTTAATATGAAAGGTCCTTTCTGTTTTCCTAAACTAATCAGTTTTCATCTAGAGAGCAGAAATTCTGAAAATAGTGTGTCTGCATTTTTTACACAAGGACTGAGATTTATTTCCTGTGGTGGGTATTTGCTAGGAATCTAGACTAAATTCTTCAGTGAGTCATTCTTCAGACTCATTTTAGGTCCCTAATTTATGTATGTTCTTCCAAATTGTTTTTTTGAGGTACTACTCTCTGTTCATTTCATAGAGAGAATATTTAGACAAGAGTTTCAAATTACAGGCATAGTTTTCAGATAGGAAGATAAGGCACTGGTAACTTTTCTTACAAAATATAGGGAAGATATTGAGATCAAGATAAAGAAGCATGAGATCATTGAGTGAGAATAAAGTTTTTTCTTTGTGTTTTTGCACTTTGACATTAGGAAAAATGAAAGACAACATGAAAAACCCTCAACTTTCTTGAATGTTCTTGAAGCCTGTGAAAGTGAAGTTAATTCAATCTTTAAGGGAAAATTTGAATACCACATCTGTCCCTTGTGTATGCTAATGATTTTGACACTTATAAATAAAATGAACAGTGCAGTGCAGAATAATTGCTTATTTCCAAAAACTTCATAAAGATTTTTATTATGTATAGTTACCCAATGTGCTTGGATGAGTGCTTTAAAGTCTCCCTCAGCAGGCATTGATACAGTAGACCATAGCAGCACTAAAAAAAACCATTATAGCCTATTATATCAATGAACTGTGCATGAAGAATTTCCTTGGTAGTATTTATTGGTGCAACACACCATGACAACCGTAGAATGTATGATTATGCATTGGATGGAGGAATCGTAACAGTTATATTAAGATCTCATGGAAATTAAGTAGCACTGTCCCATGCACTTCAACCAAAATCATAATAGCGCTAAAGTGTCTCCTGTGATCACCATGGAGGAAATTGAGAATAATTGTTACTGTGGCAGACCTGATCTTTGAGTATGAGGTTTTCTATTATACTTTTTTTTTCAGTAAATGCTAAAACAAAAAACGTGCAACAAGCTTTTATTTAAAACTCCAAAAGCCATGAGTGTCAGACTGTTTTTTCTCTCCGTATTTAACTAATTACATTGCATCTTGGAGTATTTTAGGGGTCTAAAAAGACTGTGTGATCTTATTGACTGTGTGTGCCATAATCCTCCCTAAATACAAAAGCTGTGTAAAAACAATCCAACAAAAGCCAGGAGCTACAGAGCTAAGGCTTCTTATTCCAGCCCTAATACCTTCTACATGTCTGTGGGTTGCATTTGATTTTCTTTGGTTCTGGGCAGACGGGCTAGTAAAATACTGAGCTGATTCTGAATGAGACATTGTTATGCCTCTCCTTTTTACCCTCTTTACGAGAAGGTGGAGAATTGTGACAGTTTTATGAAGGTATTGATAATTAGTGCAAATTGTAAACTTAACATAGGTTTCCAACAAAATCTCCTTCAACGTAATCTATTTTTACAAGAATTAAGACTCAGTGTTCTGTGTCTCCACAAATGCCTTATATGGAGTTCCTAAAAAGAAATTAGGTTTCCCAAATCTCTAGTCACTTCTGAAGCTTTCTGAAATCTGTACTGTTGTAGGAAAAAGTGAACAAATATAAAAAGGTTATATAGTTCTTCCTCATAGCCAGAGCAAGAGCCATTAGAGATGTTATTCTTTACAACAACTCTTAGAGAAGACTGCTGTAAAGGACAAATTCTGCAGTGAGGTTGAAATTTCAGGCTGTTAGACAAAGTTCCTCAAGTATGCAGAAACAGCACATAAAAAAAGTCTTGCCATATTGGAGAAAACACAAGTGATTTTGTCAAAGTGAACATTTCCTTTCAGAGCATGGGAAAAAAAATCAATAAACACTAATTGACATTTTTATTCTACCCATATAATCCTTTATGTGAAACAGTGAGGTAAAATTGTTCTTCACCTTTTTTTTTTTTTTTCTTTTTTTTTTTAATATTTTTTATTTTGTACAGGTCGGCGCTTTTTTTTGCATAGAGAGCTTGTCTTTTTTTTATTTGTTTTTTTATCCTTCTCAATGGAAAGGATATTTCACAGTGAGATCTAGCTTTTCTTCTGCTCTAAACTCATTTACATATCTGCAAAGTGGGTGAAAAATAATTTTTTTGCTTGGTTGGTTAAAATCTGTGAGCAGTCTGTGCATGAGTAACCAAAGTCTGAGACAGTGGATAATCAGGGTGAAAATACATTTTAAAAAATAACAATTCACTAACTGTTTAAAATTATTAATTATACATTAGGTAATGGGAAAAGGCTATGAAGCAGATAAGTGTGTACAACACACTTTGCAAAATTCACATCTGCATTCATGTTACTAAAGTTAATTTGGGAATAAATTTATTCCCCAAATTGATACAACAGCTTCCTTTGATACAGCAAAAGGTTTCTGTATGGAAACCACTGCTGAAAGCCTCTGTTTGTTAACTACCAGACAGTGCCTTGGGAATACAGTGATATGTTCTTTCAGTCGGAAGTTGAGAGCTCCCTATATCCAAGCTTGTAGAAGAAGTTCAGCCTCTTTTTAACAATGGAGTGTAGAAAGGAAGCAGTGAAGGAACAGAAGGGTTTTTGTAATATGTTCCTTTTAAAAACATGCTCTTTCAGAAAATTTCAAAAAATAATTGAAGCTACCCTCTGTAACTTAATAAAAGAAATAATTTGTTTTGCTATTAACATCTGTTTTGATAACAAAGATTCTGGACCAAAATTAATCCAATCTTTTAAATTAGTTCCTTCTGAGCAAAATCAAGCTATACATAATTTATGGTTTTATTCAAAATGGCACCCAGCATTGGAAGGGGGTAAATACAATCCAAAAACTAAACTAAAAAGGAAGTTGTTCTTTCAAGGATGGCCTCTCCTCTACATTCTTAAATATAGGCCCTAAATGGACCTTTTAAAGAATGACAATAATCCTATGTAGCCCCTTCTGTGGAACATTAAATAGTATCAAAATATTATCCTAAAAATTGAAAAAGAAAGTAGCAATTACAGTTTAATCATCCCAGTTACAGAGCTTCTACTTGCTTGTTTCCACATCCTGCACTTATTGCCTAGTACACCACTGTTTCCTACATCATCATAATAAAAATAAATATAAAACATATGCAACTGGCATTTGGACTTGGTTTTGAAATACTTACAGCTTTCATGTTGTTCACGAAAGATGTAGGGGAGAAAATGGTTCTGTGCTGTTTGTGACTCCCTAAAGAGTCCTTGTAGAAAATTTAATGCAAATGTTATTCTATTTTTATGTCACATACTGTGCTCATAATAACTGAACAAATTATTGATTTTCAGTAGGGAGATTATTTAAAACACTTATTCTATGCTTTCTGAATCAGTACTAACCACAAGCATGAAGAGCACTCTTATTTAAAATGTGTAACTTATTATGTCACCGGAGAAACTGCTGAGTTTACAGTAACAAGCTCCTGACATTTGATATCACTGCCCTGGTCCTTATATTTAAAACTATTGAAATATTTGTAAAATTTCTACATATAATTTTACAATAGTTTAGTTTAAAATTACTATATATTTCAGGTCATTAAGTGTTTCACCTGTGGGACCTGTGGCTGCAAAATTAAAATCATATTACCATCAGAAATGCCAATAACTCATTCTTGGGAAAGAAGGGAAGAAAGAAGGAAAGAAAGAAGGAAAGAAGGAAAGTAGGAAACAAAAGAAAGAAAGAAAGAAAGAAAAAGAAAGAAAAAGAAAGAAAGAAAGAAAGAAAGAAAGAAAAGAAAGAAAGAAAAAGAAAGAAAGAAAGAAAGAAAGGAAGAAAGAAAGGAAGAAAGAGAAAGAAAGAAAGAAAGAAAGAAAGAAAGAAAGAAAGAAAGAAAGAAAGAAAGAAAGAAAGAAAGAAAGAAAGAAAGAAAGAAAGAAAGAAAGAAAGAAAAAGAAAGAAAGAAAAGAAAAAGCCTAGATAGAAAGTAGATCTGTTCTTTCAAGATTGGGTAAGGTATTTACATTATCACTGATAAGTACAATGTCAATAAGATAGAACTTCACAGACACAAATTTATGCTATGCATGTGGCTTCAGAAACATTAATACCTCAGAAAATAGAAAAGGAAGACCTAAGTTCTGGCAATAATCTAAATGTTAGGAAATAGTGATATATGTGTATACTTCGCTCTGTAGAAGTAAATTAACTAAATAACCTAACTGTGTTCAAGAGTAAAGGGGCAGAGAAATTTACCACAGTGCTTTGGAAGAGCCATGAAGGAGTAGAAAAGCAGGTAAAAGAACTTCTGTCTTTTTTCCATATTTCCATTTAGAAATCTTTTTCTTTGGAATGAAGTTCAGTAAGGAAAGAGTAGGGAGGAAACTGTAGATCTTGCAATGGAGACGAGTAGCAACTTTGAGAGATACAAATGTGACTGGAGGCTTAGTGCTGGGCGTTACTGAGAAACTGAATAAAGTGCTTGCAAAAGCAGATCTGCGCTTGCAAACATTATCAGATATACCTTTTCAGTAATGTTGTTAGCTAAATGTAAGGAGGACAGAGTGCCTCTGAAAACACACGTACTCTGGAGATGGGTGGGACAAGGAGGATGCAATGAACTCCCTGGTTATCAGTTTGCATGGAAGAACAGAAAGAGGGGCATATTTCTCAAGATATAGAGGCTCTGAAATCCAAAACACAGAGAATGGTGAAGCTTACAAATGCCATCCCCTCCTGCATTTCGTTTGCCTTGATACCCAGTTTTCCAGCCACATTCACAGATTGACACCTTCCCTTGTTTTAGGTCCATGCACTCAGCTCCACCCCACTTGCACATCTGCCTCTAAATCCTCCTGATAAAGAAAATTCTCATGGCCTGGTCACCCACTGCAAACATATTAACTATGTTTGCAGCTGACTCACAGTACACATTAGTTAAATAAATGCTATGCAAGGTAAGCAGTTTGCACAACTATTGCAAAGCTCAGGACACATGTCAGAATAATGATTTTTCTGGTCTATAGTAGTCACACCCCAAATTAATGCCAGACAGAATTATTTTGGACTGAAAGATCAGAAGCATTTCTTAGAAATTTTACAGTAGAAGTGTGTTATGGTGTATGAGTGGCACAATCAAAATGACATAGAAGACACACCTCTTATATGAGTGAGGATTGATCACTTCTACTTGTGGTCCTTCCTGCCATTTAATATAAGGACACACTAATATATATCTAAATGTTACAGGGAATTTTCTATTGCGAGGAAGTCTGTCTCTAATTCTAGCTAACAAAAAAGAAATGCTAGCAAGGGCAATTGTCTGTTAATTCACTCTGCACCAGATGGGACCTGTTTTATTTTTATTGACAAACTCTCCACCGAACAAGAATTTATGTGTATAAAAGTATTTTGAAACCATATCATGCGTCTCAAATCAGACTGTAGATGTTGAAATGTATGTTGAAATATAATACAGTTCCTCACTCTCCAGATTTTCTTTCCCCATGTTTCTATGAAAGGACAGACTCAAATCAACACCAGTGAAGGCCATGAGTCACCTATTTCATGTAGTAGTATCTGTCAGGAGAGAAATTTTTCTGATGATTCAGTCTATGTATGTGAAATTTAATCTGTGTAATTTTTGACCACTCAAGTTGAAATTATGTTGAGAGGTAATTTTTTTAATGCAGACATTGATATTGCTTCCTATTAATTCTGTTAGGTGATGTAGTAAGAGAGACTATCCAAAGATTACTTTGAACATTTCTGTGATCAACACAAAATTGTTAGTAGAATACTCCAACTTTTTGCCTTATGACTCTGTTATTCATTTGCACCTAACTACAAAAGTGGAGGCCACATGCAAGCTTATCTATTGAAAATATGCTATTGTGTGATATACTTGGTCCCTTTATTTCTCTTGTAAAAAACAAATTCCCCATCCTCAGACTTCCAGTTAAGTAAAAGTTGCAGCTACATTTTTTTCTGCAATAAATGGCACCAAGTCTGAATACATTTATAAAAATTTGTATTTGAAGGATATCAAAAGCCAGACCCTCATGGCTTTTGTTAGTTGTCACTCATGGTTTTAACTTACTCTCTTTCAATATGATATTATCTTTATTAAAAGGAAATAATGGATTATTAAAATATGCATATAAATAAAGGGAGGATACAAGTGTTTGGTAGAGAGGGAGTAGCAGGTTTATTCTGTTTTATTCCCACTAAAAACTTGCCATTTGTTCCTGAGACAAGGGATTTCTCTAATTATTATTAATAAAATGAAAGTAATAAGAGAGGTTAGCATCTACATTTTTAAGTGGATTTTTTTTCAGCCTGCAAATGAAAACCAACACCAAAATCAAACGTAACTTTTGTACCCCATTACAACAGTCACTAGTTCACAATCTGTAGTGAAGAAGGCATAATGAAATTTTCCTGAATGTATTAAAAGTTCTCCTAATGATTGAATTATCATTTGTATTTCATATCTTAAGAAATAATTTTTTTCTTTGTTGAGTGCTCAATGTCATCTTTCCTTTTGTTAGAAAGTAAATTAAATAACTCAAAGAAGCTTTGTGCAGAAATGCTTGCTCCTTTGTTCAGTCCCAGAATGTTGGGAATACAGATAGCCTCCCTTCTCTGCAACAGCAAGTGTAATAGCTTTGACAAGAACATGAGAAGGATAGCTGTGAGCAAAGACAAAATGCAAATAATATGGCTAAGGGCCCAGTTAGGGAACAACTGAGACAAGTGTGAGTTATTATTACCGTGTCAAGCTTTGCTGAAGTCATTTCAAGCTTCAAAATATTTATTTTGGAATTGATTTGAAAAAAGTCTGAAAAATAAAATAAAATTGGGCTACTTGCCACTACTTTGCTGATAATGTGATATACAAAACAGCTCTTTCCTAAATTCAGAAGAGATAGTCTTGAACTGCTTTTCAGTAGAAATTACAAAATGAGTGCTTTCCCCAAATGAGCAGGACACTAATATCTTATAATGTACAAATAGCAAAATCTTTATGAAATAACTTTGACTTTCCTTTGTTCTCCTTTGAAATGACACAACTGTTAAGCATAAAAATCTATGGGAGTTTGGCAAATAAGCTGCCAGATCCACAAACTGTAGTACTTCAAGAGATTTAGTTCATGCTATTCATAATTGGCATACTTCTTATGAATTATTGTCTAAATTTGGAGGTGCCTAAACTGTCTAACTAAAAAACTAAAACTAAAAACTAAAAAACTATTTTTTTTTGTCAGGCTTCTAATGTTGCAAAAAATACTGAGTCTTTACATCACAGTGGAACTCACACAGTCCAGAGAAACTTGCTAGGTTGATTGAATGGATATGATCTGAAAATTCATGTTGGACCGAGAGGAGCACTAGTTCCACATCCAGTGACCCAGAATTTAGAGCAGCTTAGAATGTTCTTCAACTGATTATGATTTTAAGATGGCTTCCCTGAAACCCTTGGTCAATGAGGATATTGGGCTTTTATGTCAATTTTTTTATTTAATTGCAGAACACTCAATTCATAAAGGAATTCTCAACATCCCTCCTTCTTGAGTTGTGTTAAGCCTAATAGGGCAGTCAGCCTTTTCTTTCTGTGCATTAATCGCAGCAGACTCTGTTGGAAGCAAAATGATTAACACGAAACTGTCCTGAAGGAGGACTGCAGTATGAACTTCAGCTCAGAATGACTCAGTAATGTCAAGACTTGGCTAGTTGATTCCCACAGCTTTAGCACAAACTTGAGTCTGCAGTGAGTGTTACTGCTAGAAAGCTTGGCAATGAAACACTTCAGTTTGCCCACACTTGTAGGTGAACAAGAATATTGTGGAAAGAAATTTGAAGGTATTCAAGTAGCAGCGAAATGACTTAGTTTTTAGAAAGTTTTGTATTATTACTTTTTATGCTCTACTTAAAGAAATCCAACAATTTGACACCACCCTAAAGATTTTCAATACCTACAGAGCCCCTCTCCATACTAAGAGGAGGCCTTTGTCCAGACAAGCAAGTTTAGATCTTCATTGTCAAGAAAATATCTAACTGTTATTAAACTTCAGTGAAATATTGCCACTGACTTCACTGAGCAATGGAAGATGGCTAAAACAAGTCACTAAGGTCCAGAACCTTCTGGTATTTAGGCATCTTGATGTCATTGGTCTCAGTAGGAGCCATGTGTCAGATGTGCTGAAGGATCTGCAATGTGTCAGAAGCACCTTTGAAAATGACAGTAATGTCTGAAACCTTCACACAGGGGATCTGAGTATTAGGGTTACACAAATGTGATTACACTCCTTATCTTTCCCAAGCTGTTTAAAATCAAGTAGGAAGGCCAAAAGAAATGAAATTTCACAAAGTGATTCCATTTCAAGCATATACCCCATCCAGAAAAAAAGAAAGCAAAGCCACGAAATAACACAGTCTGTTTATTTTTCCTCTTGTATTATCTTGAGGTAGAGATGCTGCCTGATGGTTGGCCTGGAGCATATCACAATGAATAAGTACAATGGTCAAGACATTTTTTACCTGAACCCAGCTTATAGTTAAGCTGCCAGTCCCTCTAGCCAGTCCCAGAGCCTTATGGACCTGCAAAATTTGCTCAGGCAATAGTTTCACTAAGAAGGAAAGGAAAAAGAAAAACCCGGGAAGCTAACAGTGTTTTGTTCAAAATAGGAGCACAGATCACATTCTAGCAGCAGCCAAACCTACCTTGCTGATAACACTATCAGTATAGAAAAAAATAATCATTTTGGGAGATATGGTTTAATTTTCCTTTCCAAAAAGCTCCAAAAGAATAGCTTAGGTACCTTCGTCCTCTTTATCTCTTGCGACAGAAAGCTTTGTGGGTTTCTAAGCCATTCCTACTGTCCCCCAGACTTTGTCACTATCGGTGAGACAGCAGAGGTGGAAGGTACACAGAATAGAGTTGACAGCTCTGCTTGGCTGTGTTATTTTTCCCCACGTGTAATACCTGCAATGTCGCATTGATATAACTTTCTTTTCTAGGCACTCCTCCATTTCCTGAGTTATACTGACTGCCCTTCAAAATCACAGCCTGGAGGTAAATCCACAGTGTCTACTGGGCCTGTTTTAGGTAAAACTACCAGAAAGATGCTTCATGAAAGCATTCTGTATGGTAACACCCTGCCAAAAATGGGCCATCCTACTCAAGAAACAAGCATAGTCAAGTCTGACTACATTTCAAGAATGTAGAATTATGATATTGCCCTCCTTGGTGGCAAATCCTGCTTATCACAATCATTGCTTGGTTAGGTGTTCTACATTCTGTGATCCAACAGCTCAGAACTAATACTGTTTTATATTAAACTGTAATCTAAATTATAACTGCTTCAGGGATCACTTCAGACTATGATTACAGGTTGCACTACCAAAAATCAGTGATACAGGTGGTAAATTATCATGATAATGGTCTCCTGGTGCAGAGAAACAACCCAGAAGATATTTCAGCTCCATTTTCATAACACTTTGGAAGATCCTTTTGCATGGAAGTGAGCGAATTCTTCCTGTTTTCAGAAGCATAAACAGCTGGTGACCTCCTCTCTCTCTTCATTATCATACAGCATTTTAACTTTAGTGGAGATTTCAAATAATTATCATAATAATTATATTTATTACAGCACTGCAGAGCTGATTTGGAACTCATCAGGTAATATGAATTATTTTTTAAAATAAAGACTTAGGATAAGCCAACAGAAAAAAAGCTGTGAAAGCCATCTACCCAATGTTTAGTTAGATGCATTGTACATCTACTGAACTAGTCACATCTAGGTCTTTTATATATATCAAGAGGAAAAAAAGAGAATTTAATGAGCACTACGCTCCCGACTTATTTTAGATAATTACTTTACTATAAGATTAATTGTGTCCAAGACTTTCTATTTCCTTCTAGTAACTACAAGTGAAGTTGAAGGTGCCTGCTCTGGATCCAGTCATATTCATAAGATGAATCTCATCCACACTGTCAACCTAGAAGTACTTCTAAATAGTAGGCTTCACTGCAGGGTCAATCCAGTCCAGCTGTGGAGAAAGGAGCACTGTTGTGGAACAGCTAAACCCC
Organism: Dicrurus megarhynchus; assembly: GCA_013399195.1. NCBI lineage: Eukaryota > Metazoa > Chordata > Aves > Passeriformes > Dicruridae > Dicrurus > Dicrurus megarhynchus. The sequence continues at coordinate 1,072,741 of VXAD01009322.1, forward strand.
CACAAAATCAGAAGTATTTCTTCTGCACTGGATGGTTTTAGTGGGGAGGGAAAGAGAGAGATAAAGGCTGTTAGTCTGATAAATCCATGTTCAGTGTTAGCTGGCTCCACAGTGTTTCAACTGAACTGCTTTCAACACCTGAACAAGCACCAGAGCCTGTACAGAGCACAGCCATCACCATTTTACGTCTTCTAGCACATCTCTGCTCTATCCATATTGATAAGTTAAATGTCTCTGTGTCTTTTTTCCCGCACTGAGGTGACTGGTGTGGGACAACCCTAGTTTTTATGCTATTATCCATATAACAACAGTGTTGCTTTCTAAACATGCAACCAACCTGCAACCCCTGCTCACTCAAATTCCCCAGCCTGGTGAAATAAAAGGGAATACTTTCAAGAGGCCGAAATTATTCCTGAGACTTTCCATCAATTTGGTAACAGAAAGAGCCAGGCTCTTGGGTTCATTTGCAGGTCTTACTCTCCATGTCCAGACTCCCTCAGGTATTCTACCTAACCTGCCCAGGATTTCTGTTTCAGCCCCAGCTGAACTGACAAGACTTTTTTACAGCTGCTGCTAAACCTGCTGCTGAGCAAGAAACTGAAAACACATATTTTGCACTAAAATCTCTTATGAGAATAAATCCCTTCATTGAATTAAGACTAATGTACATAGTTGCAGCTACTATTCGGTAGACCAACAACGGAATGTAATCCTGTTTCTTATTTTCTTTCATGAATTCTTTCAAGAATTTTTGAACATGTTAACAGCACAAAGAGGTTTAGAGATAAATCTGTTTCTTGATGAGGTCAGTCACCTCACAAGTAAGTCTCTGTCTTTAACACTGATTCTGGACACTAGGCCACCTGAAACCTTGTTCTGGAAGATTATGAGTAGGGGGATGATAATCTCCCAGATGAATCTGAACTTATTTGAGACTTGCTGCTCCAACTGGATGCATGTGGAGCCTCATGGGACTTATTCCAGGGTACTGAAAGAGCTTGGTGATATTATTGCAGGACCTCTCTGTTATTTTTCAATGGTCTTCAGAGTCTGCATATCCCCACGGAATGGAGGTTGGCAAGTCTTGTTACAGTCTTCAAGAAGGGTAAGAAGGAAGACCCTGGTAATTACAGGCCTGTCAGTCTCCCTTCAGTGGTAAAATGATGCAGTTACTGACATTTACTGAAAAACGCTTGAGAGACAACACAATCTTTGGTTATAGCCAACAAAGGTTCATGAGGAGAAAGTCCTGCTTAACAAACTAAATTTCCTTTCGTGACAAGGTGACCCATCTAATTCATCAAGAGAAGCCAGAAGTGTTGTTTTATTTTAGCAAAGCTTTTGATACTGTGTCTTGTAGCATTTTTCTGGACAAGACGTCTATTCAGCTTAAAGAACAGAATTGGTGACCTCACCACAGTCAAAAACTTCCTCAAGGTGGGCTGTAGAGGGGGAGCCGCTGATTTGCTCTCTCTGGTAACCATTGATGGGATTTGAGGAAATGGAATGAAGCTGCACCAGGGGAAGTTCAGCTTGGACATTAGGAGAAAGCTCTTCACTGAAAGGGTGGTCAGTCACTGGAACAGGGTACCCAGGGAAATTTTGATGGCCCCAAACCTGGCAGAATTCATGGAGTGCCTGGATGCTCTAAGCTATATGATTTAGTTTTAGGTAGTCCTGTGAGGAGTTGAAATCAACGTTCCTTGTGGATCCCTTCCAGTATGAGGTATTCAGAGTCTATGCCTTAGAAACCAATATGGAAACTACATTGATGTTCCAAGACTTAGGTTTTAAAAAGCCTCAAACGTAAAAATGGGTTTCATGCTAACTAAATTATTATAAGCCATTTACTCCTAGCATTCTTTTGCCAATATGAATTTCTAACAATATAATACTGTTTTGTAATACTAATACATCTGCATACTTGCTGTGAAGGTGTTCCACTTGCTTATATTTGGCAGTGAAATTTTAGGTCCCTGTATTATCCATGAACAAGGTGATGGAATAATACCAATTTAATTCTTCAGAAGACGGACACAAAATTGAGTGTGTTGCTGTCTATGGAAGTGTTTATCCAATTTAAGCTTTTTCTCACTGAGGTCATTTCAGTCTATTGAATAGCTCATAATGCACAAAGCAAGACAGACTTAACAAGGGAAAGAAAGAAGATTAAACAGAAAGAGAAGGATTACTTAAAGAAGATGTTCTGTGGTGAGGAGGAAGCTTTGAGCCTTGTAAACTGTGAGGTTTGACTCACAACTCAGCACGCTGCACTCATGTATCACATATGTACATATACAGATACTGGTAGAAATGAGCTAGTGGCCATCAATACATTCTGACTTCACAGAACACTCAGTAGTAGAGTTTATAATTCAGCTATTTTCAAAATAATAACTAAAGAAATGTAATCCTTAATTAAAGAACTTCAAAGCACATCTTTTCTTCTAATAGGCAGCACCTGCAACACATGAAAATGATTCGTTGGGATTACTAGATTTTTCTAATGTTACGGGGACAATTGACTGCACCCATATGCACACTTAATGTGTCTTTCAATGAACAAATACATAGAATTTGCAAGGTAATTCATTAATGAAAAAAGACGGAAAATGTTCAGTAGTGCATTATAAACATAGTTAATGATCTCAGAAGAGATCTACAACAGTGCTGGACAAGATAAAAAAGATTGCAGATTTAATGTCTTTGGCCTTCAGAATATTTAACATAAAATCATTTGGTAAAAATTACCTCAGTGACATATCTATATGATACTTTCTCTTGAGCTTAATACCACAAATTTTTCCATTTCTATGAGTATATGGTTATGCTACAGAATGCTAATTTTTTTCATCCAATTTCTCACACCTGCACAAATAAAATACAGAATTCACCATTCTTATTCTGTTATAAAGAAGAAAGTTGGGTGTAGTCCAGATTTCTAGATCTAAATCTGTCCAGTGACAACATAAATTATAGCACTTGGAAACAACTGTTGCAGTATATTTCCTCAGACTGCATTCAATGTAAGGACCTGGTTACTACTGAGGATGATTCACATTTGTAAGACTTTGAAAGCAGAGGAACTCCCATGACAGAGAAGACAAATGGGGACAATAGTGTGTTGTAACTTAGATAGCATTTACCATCCTGTGCACCTAAGGGCCATTAAAATTCACATTACACCTTACAAAAAGTTTCTATGAAGTAAATATTTTTATTATTCCTACTTTATAAATGAAGAAACTGAGGCCCGAAAAGAACAACCAGTATTCTTAATGACACATAAAAATTCATGCAGCAAATAACTACAGACCTATAGTTTGAGCTCATAAGTTTGAATCTTAGTTCAACACTTTGAGAAAAAAATATCACATGGTTCCTTTCATTAAATTACACCTTGTATTATTATTGTTGTTGTTGCTGTTATTAGAAGGAAAGTTTATTAGAGGGAAAGTAAGGTTTTCTCAATTATAAATGAAAAATTCTCCAGAGAATCAACAATGATAAAACTGAAGTCTCCACACAGGACTGAAACCCCTGAAGCTATTTCCAAACCTTCAGGAAATTCTACCATACTACTTGTTCCATCCTGTAATAAATTACGAGCATGACACACAGTGATAAAAGACACAGTTTGTAACTTAATTTCCATTTTTCCAAATATTCTTTCAGATCATCCAGCAAATGGTTGAGAGCTAAGTTAACAATTCCTGTAGGTCAGTACACTTTAGCAAGGAGAGGAAGAGATAGAAGTGGAACAAATAAAACTGCCGCAATCACCTATTTCTCACCTTCAGGGAAGGATGCTAGTGGCCAGAAACACTGCTTAGAGAAAAAGTGATCTGCTACGCAATATCCTGTGCACCCTTCTTGTGCACTCTTTGTTTGCAGTGAGTGGGAAAGATAAGAAATTGATCCTATAAATCAACAACTGTGACTCAGAAGTTGCAGCAACTCTGCAGCCTGATGCTTTCTAGGATCTGTTAGCTCACTCCTCCAAGAATAGGCATTGGAATTTCAATGAAATGTTAGACAAAGTCCTGCTTTCTGTAGAAAGACCATCACAAGCTAAAGACAGACAGAAGGTGAACAAGCACTGTGCAAGTTCCCAGTGCAAGCTTGTCAATATGGCTTATTCCTGATTAGTAAAATTTTGCATTCCAGCTCTTCTCATCAATGTAAATTGCTAGATATCCTCTGTTACTGCAAAGAAAAGCAATATTTAATGTATAAACTCTGTATCTGCTTTCTTTCTGGTCATCTCCAGATGTACCATCAAAGTCTTAGTATTGATGTTAAACAAATCCTCACATGGAATCAATCATATGCAAATCTATTGACTAAAATAAATATGTTCTAAGTTGGGTTGTATTTGAAAGAAAAAGATGCAACTTTTTCTTTTGGGAATCTTCTGTTGTCTCTGAATGCAAAACCACACAGCAAAGAGGATGTTCTTCACTTAATAAAATAAATATTTAAATATCCAATGTATTTAAGAAAATACCAATCATCTAAAGGGTCTGAACAAGAACTTTTAACTTTACAAGAAGAGAATGTTGTGGCTTTTTTCTTTTCCTGGTGCAAAACCTGGTTAGGTTATTAGCAGTTTCTGGCATGACCTGTCATACAAATTACAGATTAATTTAATGGGTTTAAGGAAATTTTATTAGAATTTAGGTATTTCAATCTTTCAACACCAAAGTTATTGTGATTTTTTATTGTCTAGTGAATTAGAATCTTACACATTTTTTTCACTGACTCATACTTGCTGAGTGCTCTTTCATCCTTATCTAGATGGTTATCTGTGTGCATTTACTAATTGTTTCTTATTACTTTATTGGTGTACTTCAGCTGAGAAGGCAGTTCAATAAGTTTTGTGATTGACACATGCTATAGATTGATTTACCCCATATTTTCTCTTCTTTTCCTAATAAATGTTTTTAGAACAGTCACTGCTGACCTACATGCTAATTGCTTTTGTTCTGCCCCATTTCTTTTATCAATGTGCCCACTCCATCCATTTATGGTGCTTCATAAGGGTGTTTTTATAATAGATTTTTATCATTTATTACATTTTTTAAAAATTTCTTTCGTATTACCTTTATGCAGAGGTACCAGGGTAAGGTCACGTTTTCTGAAAACTAACTGTATTGCCAATGATTGTTTACACTATTGCCACTCTTATGTATATAACTTGCTGCACATGTTTATTAAAAAGGCACTGATAATTTCGGCCATACATGAGAAGATTAAATTTATATATATATAAAAAAATATGTGGAAAAAAAAAATTCTGGTTTATGTGCATCTGTGCTTGGTATTTCTCAACCAGTTTACACAGTTTTCCTGTATGTGAAAATACGGATGTTGCATGATATCTAGCTCACCACCTCCAAGAAAAACACATTTCACATCAAACAGTCTGCAACAAAAATATAGCAGTTTACAACCCGTGTCAACAAATAATGCCTTCCCTGGGGCATGAACGTCAGAGCTAGAGCATCGGCAGTTTTTTATTCTGTAAAGCAAATGCTTTTAAGCGTGTCTTGCATCCATTTCTATATAATTAAGAGAAACAAAGCAACACAAAATCGTGAACATTATGAAATGCTAATTAAAAGTAATAGACACAAGATAACAAATCAGCAATTCAAGACCATTTTTATGCTTTGAACTAGTTGGTGTTGTCCCTCTAATTAATACCATGTCATGTTTTCATGCTTCATGTATCCAATTGCTGTGCCAAGTACTCTTCATCCATTCAACCATTTCCCTCAGGGGTTAACAATTTTAGTCTCAGTGTATTTTGAATGATAGTGTTCATATTCTAAATTCAAAGGGCATTTTCTTCTTGCTTTGAGTTCTACATGAGCTAGCTGCCTTTTTTATTTTTTTTTAAGAAGATAAAAGGATACCTGTGGTTTTACTGAAATTATTTAAAGTCCTGAAATCTTATTTTGCTAAATCATTGAGCTAATTTTATTCGCATACTAGCAAGTGCTTTGGTCAGAGACACAAATATTTGCAGGCACACATGCAAAGCTGTTCTAACAGTGTTTCATCAGCTAGTAAAATATTTCCTTTCTTACACAGAAAACATAAACATTCTAATTTTACATAATGTGATGGAATCTTTGTCTGTCCACGAACCTGCAAAAGAAGGTAAGTGCTCAAGGGTTTTTGCACTCAATGAGATAAAAATGTAACAATATAAAACATCACAAGATGATAAAAATAGGAATTTAAGCAGACAAATTACAGAGGGCAATGAGGAAATAAGATTATATACTATTATTATAGTATAAAATTGAATGTAATCTCAATAAGAGCATATGAATACAATGCCCACCAGAAGAGAAAATTCTGATACTCATACTCTTGCAAGGAAGGAAAAACATGTTCAATATGATGTTTTCCCACGGGCAGGCAGGTGTTCAGCCATCTCCCAGAAAGCAGGACTCCATCCCATGTAAAGGTGACTTGGGAAGACAAATGTCATCACTTTGGAAGTCCCTCTCTTTCTTCTTCCTCCCCCAGCTTTATATGCTGAACTTGATGCCATATGGTCTGGAATGTCCTTTTGGATGGCTGGGGTCAGCTGTCCCAACTAACAACCATTCCAAGTTCTTGCACACCCCCAATCTACTCACTGGTGGGGTGGGGTAAGATGCAGAAAAGGCCTGGACTCACAGCACAGCAGTAACAAAATCATCCCTGTGTTATCAACACTGTTTCCAGCACAAATTCAAAACATAGTCTCACGCTGGCCACTGTGAAGAAAATTATCTCAGCCAAAATCAGGATATGATGCAACAGTGGAAAGGGAGTGCATATTATAGGGAGCAATATCCAGCTGAGTAGGAACACATTTTGTCTTGTTGTGCTTTAGAAAGTTCAAGTTAGAAGAAAAAGGCTGGAGGAAGGGGACAGGTAAATGTACAAAAGGAGGAAAGACAGATGAGGGGAAAGAATGAGTCGAACTAGGACACCCGGAGGGAGAGTCTGGTCTGCACAATTTTAGGCATCACACCGATGCGAAATATCAAAGTAGACTTCCCTCTATACCCTACCGCAGCAAGTCGCCCAATATTCCTGGCTTTTAAGGTGGCACTGTCAGATTGGAAAGAATGTTAGTGTGTATATGTCACTGTATACTCTACTCCATGAATCTATGTGAATATATATAAAAATATCTCTTTGTCTAAATATATACATGAATTTATACCTGTATATATACATTTATACAACTGTGTATGCATAATGAGTTTTCTCTCAGCTTCTGTAGAGAACAATTCCCATTATTAAAGTCATCTAAAGTTAGAAAGGCACCTCTCACCATTAACTGTGGTGAAGGTAGATGGCTAGTTTTAACTAGACCCCTGACAATTTCATACTTCAAATTAATCGTAAGCGTATAAACTGAGTTCTGACTCTTAACTAGGCAAATTTGTACATCTGCATTTTTACTTAAATAGTTGTGAAATAACAGTTCTAAATTTATGCTCAGTAGCTAGGAATAATTGTTTAGGATTAATGAATTTGCACTGCTGTAAAAAAAGAACCAGAATTCAGAAGCATAAGTTATCATTTCTATTCTTATACTGTTGTTCACAAATAGGTATCTTCTGTTTTGTTGAAGTTGTTTTTGTATTAAAAGTGCAAAAAATCAGCTATAGTGTTTTTTGGAATTATTTAGTGGAAATTAGATTAATTTCTTGTATAGATATTTTTTCCACTTATATGTCTTTGTATATAAAACTTTGTGGCTTTGTCTTTCTTTTCTTTTTCTGAATGTAATGCAGAAGTCTAAGTGTATATCTGCTATAATGCACATTGAGAAATGAACCTACAAAGAAGTCATCATAGCATAGGAAGAAGTACAGGCTATAGTTGAAACTGGACCATGATAATACTGCAATCAACTCTTCTATACAATTCATCAAATTTTGTGATGATAACTATATTAGAAATCAGTTGTCAGCTGCTATAGATTTTCCAATGAGTACACATATAAATCACAGTAAAAAAGAAAAACTAAATGGAAACTGAGCAGAAATAACAAGATAAAACTTACTGCTTGAACTGATCATTGCTACTACCACTTTAAAAAAATAAATGGCTGATAGCAGGGATTCTGCCTCCTGTATTGGTTACCTTTATATGGTAACCCTACAGAGATATGTGCCGTTTTCTGAGCACCGAGAAGGATAAGGAAAGGAAAAGTTTTTACTGGCTTGACACAGTCAATCTCAAAGAACAAAGGAAAAAACCCAACAAATAATGCACATGCAGCGCCTAAAGGGCTCTCCAAAGGCATTGGAGAGACTTAAAATTCACAGATGCTTTACCTTGATGCTTAACAGACAATGCTGTCCAACTGTTGATGGCTTAATGCAATAGGGAGACAGTGTATTTCTGTTTAAGATTCACACATCTGCATTAGAGGGAAAACTTTGTACTACTGTACTACTTTTGCATCAGTATCTGGCATATGCAACTGAGTGCAATGCCGATAATTCCTAAACAGCTTCCAGAGTGTCCAGTAGTCCACATAGTGCAGAGTTGCAGCTGACAGCAATGCCAAATTGGCTCCCTAAAGCAAAAGCCTGCTCTATCTGCAGTAACCAGCCTGGCCTCTTATAACTCATATATAACACCAGAAATGTGCTAGATTAAATATGGAGCTGAAAACTTTTAATTTTATAATAAAAGAATACAAATATTTTATCTGAAAAAAATAAAATGCTTGGCAGATTGAAGACCTTCATTCAAAGATGTTTTAAATTGAACCAGAGTTTTGAGCCAATGAAATAATTCCATTTTGTCTTGGCTCTACTGCCCTATCGTATTCCCATCACCACTTTATTGTATGCAGATACAGTAGAAAAAGCTGAAGATCAGATGAAGCTAAACTGAAGATGCAATAAAAATAGGAGTGAATGATGGGTTGAAATCCCTGCAGTTCAGCTGGCGGTACCTTGTCAGAAAAGTGAATGCCACACCCTGACAGAAACAAAGCTTTTCCTTAGATTTGATTGTAATGCTTTTATGTTAGTTTATTTTTTAATAGCTTGCCATAGAAACCCAAGCTAAAATAAATGTGTTATGCAAAGCCACAGAGACATCAAAACAAAATGGAAGCTGTTTATATAAAAACTGCAGCAAAATTGAGAATGCATGTTGAGTCAAATATACCAGAGCAGGAGACAATTCTTTTGTGTGTTCAGAGAGGCTTGAAAAATTTTTTGAGTTAAATGTTCAAGCATTTGCACAACAAGTCATTCTAGATTTTAGAAATGTCTGAAGCTATTATTCTCAGTTCTGCCCCTCAAATTACCCCAAATTTTCTGTTTCATATATGCGCATCAGTGTCCTGCACAGTGATAGGGACAAAAATAGCTTCATTTCCTACTATTTTTTTAAGTCTTTATTCTTTCCAGCCTCATTGCAACTGGATGGGCAAAAGTTAAATACAGTGGAAACCACCAGCAGAAGTTTCTGCAGAAACTCTGTGACCCTTCATGCCTATTAACTGGGTTTTCTCCTAACTGGTTACAAACTCTTAGACAACTAGAAAACAATTTTGAGGATTTGGGTGTATGCTTATTTTTACAGATTTTCATAGTCACCACTAACTTCTGCAAATTTTTTCTCAGTATCTTACCTTTCTGTAGGTTAAGAAAGTCTAGCAGAGTCAATTCTGCATATAAAGTCACAATGGCTTAGGTAGAAGATCACTGCTAGAACTTGCAAATGCCTATTTTATAAATGGGGATTCACTATATAACAGTAGAGGAATGTGACCTGTAGGAAATTTCTTGTATATACTTACCTTCAATAGGCAAATCATCATGAGTACTTACCAAAAAGATATAAAGATACAGAACTGAAAATGCTTTTCTTAACCCTCACCCCCTCTTCTCATTTAGAGCTACTTTTGCCTAGAATTTTACTTGTATTCTACATTTAAAAATTCCTGGGAAGATATTTCATCCCATCAGCACTCCTTACATACAGGTAATTTGACCAGCAATAAAAGGAAATCAGTCATCTGGTCACACCAGTAAACAATTTAAAAGCAAAGAAGAGATGATTCTGACAAGGATAAAATAATATGTCTTCATAGAAATAAAATATAAAATCCAAAATACCATCGTGTGGACTGGAGTGTTAAATTCAGTTGGGTTGTTTGACCTTTGTTTGTGATGGTAGACTTGCCAGTCCATGGCCCCACTGTGAACTCTTTCTCAATGTTACGGATTAGAAAGACTTACCAGGAGCCTACTTCTGATGTCAAATGGATCCCTTAACTCAAAAAGAGACTCACCAATTATCCTCCATCTGATTCCGAATTTTGTTTTGCCTTCATATAAGAGCTGCAGGTTATAGAGAATCTGTATTTCTAAGAAGAATTTAGGCATTGTAAACCCTTCTGTTTTCTTTAAACTAATTTGGTTTTTAAACAGTTTGGAAATTTTTTGTATTTTAGTTAATATATTTTGGCTTAAGCTTAACCTCGCAGACATCTTGCCTATACACACACCTTTCTCATCTCTCCAAGGAGAGATCCTGGCAAAATCATATCCTAACTGTATAACTCCAACAAATTCTTCACCATTGAAATAAGGGTATTCACAATGAACCACCTAAGTATAAAAAGGTCATGACTTCTGACAGATAAACTAAACCTGTAGATCTACTGATTGGGAAAGGATGGAGGTGTTGAGAAGACTGTGATAGAGAAAAAATGCAACTTCTCTATCCTTGTGACAGACTGATCTTGTGGGCATCCATCTCCAGCACAGCCATCTGTGCTTCTATTTATTTACAGCTATTTCCTTTTTGGTCACTGTAGTGTAGTTTCCAAGTGCATTATTTTATCACTAGAAGGGTCTTCAACTTTTTCCAACATGTGAACCATATTTTCAGAAAGCGATTGTCTAATAGATACTTTCCTTAGCTGTGATAAATTTCAACCTTAGGACAAGTTTCTTACAGGGATAAAGAGGTTAACCAAGCACATTTGCAATTGAGGTATTTTATACTTATAGAACATGTTTTATACTTATAGAACCAGTTAGATGCACTGTCTGATTCTGTTCATTGTTTAATCTCTTGCTCCTATATGCTCTACTTCCTTCTCTTTCCTTGCTCCCCATGTTCTGAATCTGCACGTCTCTGTCTCCCCTTCATTCTTAGGGTCTTTTGTTTTTTCTCTTCAGCTGCAAAATTGGAATAATAATAACTTTTTTTTTTCTCCCTTCTATTATTTCTTCTGTGTTATGCCAGAGCTTCTGATAAATAAACTACCTGAATACATGGAGGAAAAAAGGCTTAAAGGAGGCCTTCTCACTGTGCAGTTCTCTGGATACATATGCTTTAGAACACTTTTTTTCTGAGTGTTTATTTAAAGATAATTTATTACATTATTAAGGAAACAAAGACATCAAACCTGCATTTTCATTACTCTCTAAGTGATTTTATCTGTCTTCAGACTATAGGTAAGTACTATGTAACTCCAAGTATATAACTAAGTAATTCCAGGTAAATATAGTAATGATTCTCTCACAGTTTAAAATGAGATTCTCCTGAGTTCAAATCAGAGCAGGAGTCTATCTCAGCTGCTTTGGAGGAACTAATCTCTCCTCACTGGTACTCTAGGGAGCCATATCAGAGTAGCTCTCTAAGCTGTCACTAGGTTCACAGAACAGGTTCTGCCCAAGGCATGAACAAGCTCATGGGTCAGGCCCTGGAGCTATAGGTTGTGCACAGTATGAAAGCACAAGTACGACAGCAGAGGAACACACAGCATGTTAGTTCTTCCATCCTAAGGAAAGGGTTCTCATACAGACTCACAGACTATTAAAATGAGGTGAGTACAAAGGATTTCATAAAACAATACAGATATGTGCTTCAGAAAAACTCCCCAATGGTTTTGCTATGGATTTGTCAGAGGGTGATCATGGCAAAAAAGATCCAAACTAAGCAGAAAAGGTATCTGGCAAACACATTGCAGAGGATTACCAAGCAACAGGCAGAGCACCGAAACAATTGCAGTGAGAATGATGTAGAATTTCTTGATGCACACCCAACCCAGCTGTGTGATACCTGTAGAGAGAGCCTGATGTGTTTTCATCACTGCACGCTCTTCACGCTGGCTCTGCAAACTCTAGCCTCAGGGCCTGTCCCTGTGAGCTCAAGCATTGAGCCGCTCCCCTTTTGTGAACAAAAAGACTTGAAAAACTGTAAAGAAAGTGTCAAGTACATCTCATGGACAATAAAAGAACAAAAACTAAAATATGTTAAAACAGTTATTATATATAGATTGATCCTTACAGAATCTTTGTATTGAATAATTAGGCTGCACTTGTGACTACAGATGTGTTTGTAACAACAAACCTCCATTAAAATATTATATTTTTCTATAAAATCATGCTTTTTCATCTAATTTAATTGTATGTGAGTAGACAAGGAACAATAAATTGTTGACAACCTTAATTCAAAGAAAAGTACTTTTCCATAGCCACTGCATGCCAGCTCATTTGTAACCCTTCCCACTCATTTGTAACACAGTATGATACCGTGTTCTGGGAATTAGTTATACACAACGTGATACAGCAGAATATATTCCAAAACAGTATTGGACAAAAATTTGTCCTCACCTCTTCAGTCATGGGTAAATAAGACAATAATTTCATCTGGTGTAGTTGTCATTGTGGTCAACGTCATTATTAATCACATCTAGAGCATTATATTTAATTTGGCTTCTATCGTAAAGGGCTTTCCTTTCCCTTTTCCTTTTGTTAGTTCTGTGGTTGCTGGTCACAAAGTATTCCTACTTCTTGCTGTCTTTGCTTTGTGTGGAAGCAAAGGCTCTGTGCTGGCTCTGAAATCTGCTGTGTGCATTGTGATTGTGTCCAACAGAGGTGTGACTCCACAGACTTGTCCATCGAGCATGTGCTGCAGTATCTAGAAAGGGATGCTAATTAAAAACCCATTATAGGTACACCCCTTGATGTACAGGTGCATAAGACAAGAAACTTAATATCTATAGTTTCCCACTGAAACAATACTTTGTATAATAAATTTACTATATACTAAAAATTTACTATATAAAGAGGAGAGAATATGTAGAAAAGTGTGATTTAGAACTACATAATCACAGAAATATTTTGGTTGAAAAAGATCCTTAAGGTGATTAAGTCCACTAACAACACTTTCAAGTACTAAGCACCATGTCTACATGCCTTTTTAATACTTGCAGGGTTGGTGATTCAACCACTTCCCTGGGAAGCCTATTCCAATGCTTGACAGCCCTTTCAGTGAAGAAATTTTTCCTAATATCTAATCTAAACCAGCCCTGGCAAAGTTGAGTATGTTTTTTCTCTTATCACTTCTGAGAAGAGAGAGAGACACAGCTCACTTCAACCTCCTTACAGGTAGTTGCAGAGAGAGATAAGGTCTCCCGTCAGCCTCTTTTTCTCCAGACTAATTTACAGACTGTCATAAATCAGGAGAATTTTGTCTAGAACAGTATTTAGCTTCTCATCCTCATGCAACACACAGAATTTAATATATTTATTATTGTACACATAACAAAAATTACATTTGTCTACTCTGTCTTTTTCAGAAAGGAGTTGGGTTTCTGATCCAGAACAAAAAGAGTTGGAGATCTCACCTTTTGAGTTTATTCTGTGTGAGCCCCTTCAAAAGCAGTTACTTAACAAGCCTTGGGAGAATTATCTACAGGGATAAGAGCAGTTCAGAACTCACCGAGAACTCCAGGAAGACAGACGTGTTCCTAGGGAAAGTGTGCCAGCATCTTTTGACAAGTGAGGGAAAATAAGTTGTGGCAGGTCATATTTACCTAAACATTATATGTTTTGTAGTTTGAGACATTTTGGTCAAAACATCCATCATGAAATGTTGGAGTAGTGTTCCTTCTCAGAATATGGTGACCCATGTCATTACAGCATCCATAGATGAGGAAAAGCAAAGGTAAGATATATCTCCATTCAGGAGCAAAGGCATTTAGTGATATGGACTAAAGCTTTAGTGATATGGACTCAGTTCTGGTCCCATATATTGTGACTCCTCTTCAGGTGTACTTTGGAAACTTCTTTCAGATAAACATAGGAATGGAAGTGCTGTGTCTCGCAGTGCAGTATTTACAAGAAATAGTGTTAAAAATATTATTTGGTTACTTGATCAAGAATGAATGCAGCATGAAGGCAGTTATGATAAAGAATACTGGAGAGAAAACAAAAAAAACCAAGAGCCTAGACCAGGCCCTACATCAACATCATCTACATAAAATATTAGATCTCTTCATAAGTCCACAGACACTTCCTTTTCTAGGAGAGGGAGCAGAAGCTCTGGGTGGTGCTCTCATAGAGAGAATAGATGAGCACACACAATAGTTGAACAACATCCTCATGACCTGGATACTCAAGAGAAAAAGAGAACTCACCAGCAGGAAAGACCAGTAATGGAGTACCTTCTTCTCACCATATAATTGGCAAGATAGATCACAGGGGATAACTTTTACTATTTCTAATTTCTAGTAATACTTTATAAATTTGCTTTTATTCTACTATATGACCTTTTCTTCCCATAAAAGGTTAGGGTTTTTTTGAATGGGTAAAGAAATATTTTCCCTCCTGGAAAAACAAAAACAAAAACAAAGGAAAACAAACAAACAAACAAACAAAAAACCACACCAAAAAACCCCCAAACAAACAACAACAAAAAAAAACACCCAAAAAAACCCCCCAAAAAAACCAACCCAAAAATCAAAAAACCCAAACAAACAAAACAAACAGCCTCCCCCCTTCCCCCCACATACAAATAAGGGCTACTCTAGCTTCTTACTTCTCCTTATGAGAACAGAGGCTTCTATTACTAAAGGTTTTCTATTACAGATTCCCTGAAAGAGGCTTTTTAGAATTGAAAAACCTCTCTTGGAATTGTCAAAAAGATTAGATTTTATTTTTTTTTCCATTATTTTGTGTAGCATTACCTTCAGGCCTTGGATATTGTTAAGAATTTCTCTTCTAGTCTAAAGAACCCTTTGACATTTCATACTGTCTATTTGTGTAAGAATTTATAAAGAAGGATGCCACTGCTCTTACGCAGGAATACATCTATTTCACACACAAGATGAACCTCCAGGTTAGCAGGCTGAGGAGAGATTTTATGTTCATTTCAAACTTAAACTACACAGAAAGCTGTTACGGAGTCAACCTGCAATAATTAGATGAGGGAGCTTGAGGTTGCCACACATATCTCTGTCCTGTTCTACATTAATTTGCTGCTGTCATAAAGGTGGACTTAAGATTTCCCCACTTCCAGCAGCTTGTTCCTGTTTTCTCACTGCTATTTGCCATTCTTTCGGTAATATTAGTACCACTTTTTGTGGTACTGAAATATAATTGGAACCATTTCAGTTACCTTCGTGAAAAAAGAAACCAAACCAAAATCAGAGATTAGCCCAAATATAAAATAAGTAATTGGGAGGAGGCAGATCTTATGAGCTAAGCCAAATTCCAAAATCAGTATTATTCTGAGTGGCACCCTAAGACGTAGAATCATGTTCCAGCAGCACTGAAGATTCCGGGGTCACATTTTCACCTCAACTCTTCAAATGTTCCAGTGATACATATTTAACATTGAAGGTGCAAAAAGAAAAAAAGTACATTATTGCAGACTGTACATTATTGCAGACTGTACATCATCCTGTTGTGATGGATTGACATGGTTTGCCCTTTCTTAAATGTGCTTCCCCTCAAAGGAGCACTGTCTTGGCTGAGGGGCTTAGCCATGCCCTGTGGTAGCTCTGCTGGTCTTGGCTGGACTTGCCTGTGTCTGGCACCAGAGAGCCCCGGTCTGTCTTCATAGGGGCCACCCCTTCAGCCCTTTTGCTGCCAATATTTTGTCATCAAGAGATAATACAGTTACCCATAAGCTAGTGGGAGAAAAAAAATAAACAAAAAGAAATAAAAGAAAGGAAAAATAGATGAAAAAATGGTTGGGAGGGATTTTCTTTGTTATTGAAAATTGATGCTTAGCACTATACTGTCAAAAATAGTTAAAACGGTGAACTGAGTGTAAAGATCTGACAGGTCCAGAGGTTTGGGGTTATTTCATGTATTTTTTCACTCTATCTTGTCAGTAATGCCATTTCATTTGTCTCTTGTGCAGTGCTAATACACCATTGATTCCTCATAAAAAGGATTCCTTTCCTCATTACAAGCTTTAATGGGCTTTAGAGAGAATTTTTCTCCCTGTCCTATGCAATTCTGGCTTGTGTTAGCTGGTGGGTATGGGTCCCAGAGAGCTACTGCATGGTTTGTGTGCTAACAGTCATCAGCAACTCATCAGCAAGAATAGTAAACTTGGCTTCTGCAAGTAAATTCTGCCTCCTGATTGCAATAGGCACTGTTATTTTAATGCAATCACAAGACCAGAGGAATAAGGATTAGGACAGTTTCTCTGGACCTTGTAAGACAAGTTGCATATTAATTATTTACAGCAGTATAGAATTCTTTCACTTACTAAACTCCAGATAGTGGAACTCTTCAAATCACCTGGGGTAAATTGAGGACTTTATCTAGGGGAAAAGGCCTTATATAGGCCAGGCTGGATGGGGCTTTGAGCAGCCCAGTCCAGTGGTCATACCATTGCCCATGGCAGGGGTGTTGGAACTAGATGATCTTTAAGGTCCCTTCCAACCCAAATCATTCTATGATTATATGACTCAATGACAGCAGGAAAGTGTTTGCCACCTATCATTTTGATTTATTTTTCTAATTTTCTAGACTTTAAATATCATCCTTAGCTTTGCAAATACATCTTCCTCCTACTTTTAATGTGTATTGCATTTCCAATTCCTTTTACCATAAAAGTGTATTTTGCATTACACAGCTCTTCTTTTCACCTTTATGGATCAATTAGGTTATGCCTCTTCTGCGCTCCCAGACAAGTGCCAGTGAAGCAATTTCCAAGCAAACGCAGTAGTTAAGAGTGCTTGGCATTTTCCCCAAGTATTGCTAAAAAGATAGATACAGAGGACCTTAAGAAAGATGAAACTGGGTTAAATCTAATCTGCCTAAAATGAAATATTTTGAAGATAATGAGGGGAGAACATTGGTGTTAGAAATTTACTATTCATTAGCCTAGTGATGAATTAAGTAAAAAAGGATAAAAATACAAAGACTTCCTGTACTCTAGAAGAAATCAAGTAATCAGAAAAATCCCAGAGCTGAAACAAAGATAATAACTGATTCCAATCTACTCCAGTATTCTCTAGGACCAACAAAAAAGAAGCTTCAGCCTGGCCAATGTTAACACTTGAACTGCAAGAGTTGGCCAGTTTAATACACTTAAGACTATTTATTAAAGTTGTATGGAATTTTTCAGTGAAATTTCTGAACTATCTGTATTGCCCAAACTGTAGTTCCATTCCAATAATTATTTAATTATCCATACAGAAAGGAACAAGTTAGTATAAACGAAGAGAGGATTCTTACCCCCACAGCTAGTAAAAATCTGGCTATGGTGTTCACTGGGCTATGGAAAAAAATGCAAAAAAAAAGGGTCTTTAACTTTTATTTCTCACACTGTAGATAAATAATCAGATCCTTTGATTACTGGAAATGTCAAGGTGAGTTTCTCTTTCACTGTAAAATCTAGCCAGCACTGGAAGAGTTTAATGAATTTACATTTCCTAATGGAAGCCTTTTTCACTGTGAAACTGATAGTGTATTTTAGTTCAGAGCATTAAGCAAGAACATGTGACTTGCAGCATCAAGGACTATTCATAAAGAATACATCAGTTGTTTGTGGAATACCTCAGCATTTACAGCACTAGCTTGTGTTTTGGATTCCTACTCTACTGTTGCTGTCCTATAGC
>VXAD01009327.1:0-28802 GCA_013399195.1 Dicrurus megarhynchus
ATAAATATAAATATAAATATAATGTTGTGCTTTTTCCCAATAGGAAAACAATTCCAGAAGGGAATTTTAGAAGGCAGAAGGAATGGGAAGAGGTGCCTTGGACCTACCATGGGGAGACCTTGAGGCAGCAGGAAAAAAAAAGGGGAAAACAAGGAAAAACACAAGGAAAAAAAGGGAAAAATCCCTCAAGGAATTCCCTGTTTTCCATTTTTTTATGGACAGCTTGGCAAAAAGGGGGAAATAAATCAAATATTCTTTCGTTTTAAGCGGGATCCTTGGAAAAGTGGCAGGAAAAGAAGGATTGGGAAAGAGAGAAGAAGGAATGGGAGGAGGTGGCTTGGACCTACCATGGGGAGACCTCGAGGCAGCAGGAAAAAAAGGGAAAAACGAGGAAAAACACAAGGAAAAAAAAGGGAAAACCACCAAAATTCCCCTTTTTCAGAGCATTCCCGTGCGCTCCTGGATATCCAGGCCCGTGGTCGCCCAGGTTACCTCCTGCCTTGGGTTAATCATCCCCGTTATTCCCGCTTATTTCCTCCAGGAAAACCAAGGAATGGCTGGAGAGGAGTGGAAAACACGGAATCCAGCCCCAGTTTCTCCTCAGTTTTAAGCCTGGCTTTGTACCTGCATCCCCTCCCTTCCCTTTTCCTCCTCAAACCCAAATTCCAGCCTTCAAAAATTCCCCCGATGATCCCAAAGTGGGATTTGAGGGCTGGAAAAAAATTCCAGCTCCAAGGGGAGGGGGAAAAAAAAAAAGGAGTCCTGAGTTAAGTTAAGCTGGAGGCTGAGCCTTAATCAAGGATCACAGGCAGGGAAGGAACAAAGCCTGGGAAATTTAAGCCTTCCCATCTCCATCGGAGAAAAGCTGGACCTGGAGCTGAGAAGGACAAGGAGGAAAAGCTTAAAAGCATCAAAAAAGCTCAAAGCCCTCCTTAAGCCAGGCTTAGCTGAGCCACAAGCTGAGGTTAAAGAAAAGCCAGACTCTAAAGTGGATTTATTTGGGTTTAATATTAAGCAGAGAAATTAAAAACCCCCCAAAATGAAATGAAAGTGAAATTTTCCAAGTGGAAAATGGAATTTCCTGGGATCGCCTTTCCCTGCCTAAAATAGGGGGGGAAAATATTCCAAGGAATTGGTTCTGCAAAGAAAATTCCTGATAAATGAAATTGGAATTTTCTGGCCACTTTGCAATTTTTCAATCCTAAATTCCATGGAGATTTTTACCTTTTTGTTAAAATAGAGAAAATGCTCATTCCAGACTTTTTCCATGGTTTTTTTCCATTAAAAAATCCTTATTTCCTATGTGAGAAACCATCAGGAAAATGGGAAGCCCAGGAGAAATTTGAGGTTTTTATGATGGTCAGATTGAAATGATCTTTTGATTTTTCAAGAACTGATATGATTTTAATATTTTAATGCACATTAATTTGTGTTTAATTAAAAATGTTGTTTGGGAGAGGAATTTTCCCTGATTTTTCTGAATTTTTTTTTCTGATTTTTTCCTGATTTTTTCTGATTTTTCTGAATTAAAGAAAAGCTCTGCTCCGTCTTTTGACAGCAATATTTTAAAATTCATTTTAATTTTACTTATTATTTTATTCAAAGGCTGGACTTGATGAACAGGCTTTTCCCAACCTTATTAAATAAATTAAATAAATTAAATAAAATAAATAAATTAAATGAAAGCAATAAAATCAATTAAATAAAATCAATAAAATCAATTAAATAANGAATAAATAGAATAAACAGAATAATAGAATAACAAATACAATAAAAATAAAATTAAGATTAAAATAAGAAATATAATATTAAAAATTAATTAATATAATAATCAAAAATCATTTAAAAAGTGACTTTGGAGAGCGATTTAGACACCAAAAAATCAAAGGTGCTTTCGAAATTCTGCTCACGTCACCCCAGCCGTGTGTGGGCACCCTCAGCCACCCAGCTGTGCCAGCTGCAGCAGAAATTCCAATTAAAAAAGGCATCGAAGCAATTAAAATTTGCAAATTCCGAATGTAATTCAGCCCCGCTGCTCCAAGGGTGGAGGAGTTTGGGTTTGGAGAGGGAATTTTTGGATATTAAAGTCTTTTTTTTGGGTTTTTTTTTTTTTTGGCTAAAATAAAGCAGAATTAATGCCTAAAAGTGCGAAGTGGATTGAAATGGTTGTGATTCCAAGGGGGAAAACAATAACCGGGAATTAAGCTCTGGGAAAATGAGGGGGTGAATAAATTCCTGTTGTTTTTCAGGAAAGAGCCATTAAAGAGCTTGGAATGAAATCAATCCAAGGGCGTTTCATTGGGACGAGCAGAAAACTTCCATCCCCTGAAACTCTTTGGGCCAAAATCCGGGATCGTTTCCCTCTCTGTGCCCCACGGAACTTTCCAGAAGGTTTTTCCTCCCGGGGTGGAGGGAAGGAGTGACCAAACATTTTGTGCTGACTCCCTCCAGGTCGGCAAATCCCGATCCCGATCCCCAAATCCGGCAGAATTCCCCCAAGAAAGCCTTCTGGATAACAAAACCCCTCTCCCAAATCCTCGCCCACCAGCAAAATTTCCTCGTTTCTAATGGAATTCTAATCAAAAAAAGGGGATTTTGAGGTTCCTCCAGGCTGGGAAGAACCCAGGGCATGACTTCACCCTCCAAAAATGAAATAAAACCACTTTGTTTCGTCTTCTCCCTTCGGAGCCCAACTCTCCAAAGTTAAGGAAAAACAAGAAAAGGCCGATCCTGGCTGGATCCGGCACCGGAATGAAGACAAAACTTGGTGATTTTTATTTTGTGAGGCACCAAAAAGAACAAAAAAAGCCCCAGGTAAGAAAAGAATAAACAAAACCAACCCAAAATGGCTCCTCCTGCCATGAGCGGAAGCCGATGGCTCTGGCAGAGCCCGAATTTTCCTCCACGTCCACTTGGATCGCATAAAAATTCCCAAATTTTTTTGTTTCTCTTTGGAAAATTCCCAATCTGTTCCCTTCACTGCTCTTATCCGAGGAATCGATTTGGGTCGGGATAGGAGGAAGAACTAAAATTTGAGGATCGGGCGTTTTGCAGGGTGAAGAAAACTCGTTAAAATGCTGGGTAATTAAAGAAGCAATTAAAACATGGCAATCATTACTCAGAGCCAGCAGCCAACTCAGATTTAGAATCCTCACTTTTATTCCCAAAACTGGGAAATCCTCCCTTAAATCCAAATATTCGGAAATCCCGAAATATTGGAAGAACCCCTTAAATTTTATGCTCGCTTTATATCGATTTTATTCAAATCTTAATCAATTTTTTCCAAAACCTCCTTTTTTTTCCCCCCAAGTTCTCTCTGACACCTGGGTGAAAGGAGCTTTTCCCCCTCTGACTCCCTCCTTTCCAAGCCCTTGGATCTGCTCGGAGCTGCCCTGACTGGTTTGACTGGTTGTAAAATGAACGTTTGGATTCATGCGCTGCCCTCCCCTCCCCCAGCACTTGCAGCACACAAAACCTGATCTGTCCAACAAAACCCTCTTGAATCCACCTGGGGGGAGAAGGAGGAAGAGAAAAGAGGGCAGAGTCCCGGAGAAAGTGAAGTGGAGAGAGGGAATACGGAGGGAAAATTAGGAAAAGACTTAAAGAAGTCGTTCTTTGCGCTCCGTAAATCCCTTTTTCCCGCTGTACCTGGACACTTTGGCTCTTACCAGGACCACCACCAAACACAGGGGAAAACTTCAGTGCTGGAAGCACAAACACCTTCTCCCAAAGCCAGCTCAGCCTCCAGGTGGGGAAGGAAAAGGTTGGAAGGATCAGCAGCCCAGGAGAGTTTTCCTCTTCCGCGTCCTGGAAAAGGCGACCTTGGAGCGCGAGGATTTCGCGGGGAAATCGGCGCCGAGCGAACGGAGGCAAAACCAGAAGGGGACCTGGAAAAACAACACTGCTACACCTCGTTAGGCTACTGAAATCGAGCTTAAAAAAAAAAATCAAACCGAGCTTAAAAAGGCAGGGGGAAAAAAAAAAAAAAAAAAGGCCGGGAAGGGCTCGGCCGAGCGCGGTGCCTCGGAGGAGCTGCGTGTTGGAGCTGGAATTGAGGAGGGATGGGGAGCGAGGCCAAGGCTCGTCTTACATGGAGCCCTTCACCCCTCCCTGCGCAGGTGCATTCCTGGCCCAGCCAATCCCGGCGCTCCCGTTCCCAACAGGTGTGTCCTGGCCTTGGGGAGCGGCCGCAGAGGCCGCCTCGGGAGCCGCGGCCGCCGAGCGCGGGGCTGGGCCCGGCCTAACAAAGGCTGGCTTATTCACGGAGCTCAGAGGGGATGGCCTGGGGTGCTCGGGTTGGAAGGGGCCTTAAAGATCCAGGGTCATCCCAGGCTGTGGGCAGGGACGCTTCCCACCATCCCAGGTTGCTCCAAGCTGGCCTTGGACGCTTCCCGGGATGGGGCAGCCGCGGCTTCTCGGGTCAAGGCCTCGCCGCCCTCACGGGGAACGATTTCCTCCCAATTTCCCATCTAACCCCGCCCTTATTCAGCACCAAACCATTCCCCATCGCCTTATTCCTTGTCCCAGTTCCTATCCAACTCTCCTGGAGCCCCTTTAGGCCCTGGAAGGGGTCTAAGCTCTTCCCAGGCCCTTCTTCTCTCCAGGCTGGACCCCCCCAGCTCTCACCCTCCTCCTACACCCCCTTAAGCTTTGCCAAATCCACCCTCTCAGGGAACAATTTCCTCCCAATTTCCCATCTAAACCCGACCTTATTCAGCACCAAACCTGCTCCCTGTGTCCTGTCCCTCCATCCCTTGTCCCAGATCCCTCTCCTGGAGCCCCCTTAGGCCCTGGAAGGGCTCTAAAGTCTCCCCAGACCCTTTTTCTTTTCCAGGCTGGACCCCCTCAGCTCTCGGCCTCCTCCTACATCCCCTCAAGCTTTGCCAAATCCATTCCAGGGCCTCACCGCCCTCACAAGGAACGATTTCCTCCCAATATTCCATCTAATCCTGCCCTCATTCTGCACAAGGCCATCCTCGTTGTCTTATTCCTTGTCCCAGTCCTTCTCCAGCTCTCCTGGAGCCCTTTTAGGCCCTGGAAGGGGCTCTGAGCTCTCCCCAGACCTTTCTCCTCTCTCCCCCATCAACCCCAGAGAACATTCCCACAGAACATTCCTAATGGATGATAATCCTAAATATTCTCTCCCCCACCAACCCCATCTCTTGGACCTTGTCCCAAACCAAGCCCAGCAGCCCAATTTTTGCACCTTTTAGGACTTTTCCAAAGGAGCCATCAGGAAATTCCCCTCAGCGCCATGAAAACAGAACAAAAACACCAAATGTTTTGTCCTTGTTAAGAAGGAAACACGCTCAGATTTCCCAAGGAGGATGCAGCTCCTGGCTCCGATTACCCCGTTAATTAGCTCAGAATTCCCACCAGACCCAACTTTTCCTCAGAAGTGACTCCAGAGATCCCTTGGGAAGCTTTGGATGTGTCAGAGTGATTTGTGCTGCACCAGCTGAGCTCCTGAGCTGCTCCTTCCTCCTCATCTCCACTTCCAGGCACAATTTTTTACCTGCAATGAGCTTAATCCACAGGATTTTAGGGAATAAAGGCGTGCCTGGAATCAGTGGATTTATTTTTGTGTGCCTGGGTTCATACCTGGAACCCTTTGGTGGCACAGGCAGAAAATTCCCACAGAACATTCCCCCAGAACATTCCCATTGGATGTTAATCCTAAATATTCTCTGCCCCCTCCACTCCACAGAACATTCCCCCAGAACATTCCCATTGGATGTTAATCCTAAATATTCTCTGCCCCCTCCACTCCACAGAACATTCCCCCAGAACATTCCCCTTAGATGTTAATCCTAAATATTCTCACCCACCCCATCCCTTGGATCTCGTTCCAAACCAAGCCCAGCAGCCCGATTTTTGCACATTTTTAGACTTTTCTGGTGTCTTTATCCCGAAAATTCGGATCATTTTGGCTCCAAAGCTTTTTGATGTTCCTAAATCTCCACGTAAAACCTGGGATTGGGATTGTCCTTGGGAAAAGCCTCACTTAGAGCCTGGATTTTTTCATCAGCAAGGTCAGGATGCGGCTAAAAAAACCCCTACAAATGAAATGGGTTTCGATTTAAGGGCTTGAATGGGGAGATTAAAACCCCGAGCTGCTCAAAATCCCACCTGTAGATGAAAAAGAAAAGAATTTTGATTTAAAACCAATTATTCAATAGCTTTAAAATACTTTATTAAAGAATCATCCTGCTGGCCTCAGAGGGACCCAGGTGTTTAATGAATCCTTTACAGGGCAAGAACAAGAAACAGCAGCAGAATTTTCACGGGGGATATCGAGGGGGAGATGAGTGAGCCCTACAAAAACTCCCTGGGCCTTAGGCAAAACTCCTTGGAGTTTCTTTTCTAAGAAAGCAATAAAAATAATAATAAAGCCTTTTTTTTTTCTGCTCTTTACAGAGAATTTTCAAGCTTTGAGAGCTTTTAGGGTTCAGTTATGGGAGCCTGCACTGAGTTAGGGTGAAGGTGGAGCCCAGCAAGGATAAAACCCCATTAAATCCAGCAGGAAAAACCTGATGATTTTCATTGTTTTTTTCAAAGATTAATGTGTAACTTGTGACATTTACTGCCAAAATGTTCATTTTTTGTGGTTATCAGAACAGCTCAGCCGTGTCTGGGCCACGGCAAAGCAACCCCCACATTCCTGAGGTGAAAAAGAGATGAAAAGGAACAAGAATTCCAAGGAAAGTTGGGTGAAAACTGCGGGATTTCAGGGAAAATTAAGAAGGATGAAATAGAATTATGAAATGAGAAATAAAATTTATTCTATTAGATTAAATGAATAAATATGAAATAAAAAAACTCAGATTCCCAGCAGCACAATACAGAATCCAGGAAATTCTGCTGTCAAAATCAGGGAATGGCCAAATATTAAAAAAAAAAAAAAAAACAGGGGATGAAAAGCTGGGAAAAAGGAGAAAAAAAGAGGAAAAAAAAGAGCAAAGGAAACAGAAGATCCAAGGAAAACCTTGGAAGTGGCTGTGGGGAATGTCCATGGCCTCAGGCTGGACAGGGACAGGGAGGATGCAACAATCCCAGGGCACAAATGGGATTTGATTATCCTGGAGATCTTTTCCTAAATGACCCCGTTCCCTACCAAAATCATTCCCTGTCATTCCCTCAGTTTCGTTTTTCGTTTGTTTTCCATGAACTCCTCCAAAGAGGCCACGGGACACCCTGGAATTCTGATCCAAGATCACAAACCCTCATTCCCAGAAGGAATCCCAGCAGGGCTTTCCTTGCTTCCATCGGTGCCGTTCCTTCATCACCTCGGCCTCTTCCATTTCCCCCCCTGTGCTCGGCTCGCCCAATCCACGGGGTGAAAAACCGGGATTTAGTTGGGATTCAGTTGGGATTAACCCTGTGGAATCCTCTTTACTTTTTTTAGGACAAAGCCCTGCCCTGCCCGGCCACCAGAAACCCCAAATTCTGCCTCGTTAAAGGACCCCGAGCCCAACTTTTACTCTGGGAGAGCAAAATTCAGCCCCAGGCAGCAGCTGGCAGGGGAGGACCAGGATTTCGAGCCGAGGAACCTCCCCTGTCCCAACAAATCAAGCGGAGGAGAGGGGAGGAGTGAATTTTTCCACGCAATAACCTGGAGGGGAGGCTCCCAATCCTTCCCAGGCCACAGGGAAATCATCTTCAGGTCGGGAGGTCACCGGTAAATCCCTGATTTTTCCTGCCCTGACGTCGTGGGAAGCAAAGCCAGAGTTTATTTGCACCTAAAAATGAAGTTTTATAACCTCAAAAGCTTTGGAACAACCTTAAAATCTTCCAAAAAACCCTCAAAAGCTTTGGAAAAAGCTTAAAATCTTCCAAAAAGCCCTCAAAAGCTTTGGAAAAAGCTTAAAATCTTCCAAAAAACCCTCAAAAGCTTTGGAAAAAGCTTCAAATCTTCCAAAAAACCTCAAAAGCTTTGGAAAAAAAATTGAAAAGCATGAAAAAAACCCTTCAAAGTCTTTTAAAAACCCTTAAAAATCTTTGAACTAACCCTAAATATTTTAGAATTGTATCCATTTAAACCCTTCTCTCTCATTTCAGGCTGGGGAGATCCCTCCCAGACCTCGGGAAGCAGCGAGGATTCCCAGGAGGGGAATCAGAATCCCGTTAATCAGAGCCCGACACCCCCAGGGGATCTTTGTGGGGTCGTTACCGGCTGGAGAAGCAAACACAGGGAAATGAGAGCCCTTAAACTGAGCTTAATCCCCGGTGCTGAATGAAACCCGGCTCAGGCAGGGGGGGGAATCTCAAATAATGATTGTTCGGAGCCTTTTTCTGGTCTTTGAAATCATCTCGGGCTCGGCACAGAACTCTGAGAATCCAACTTTAAAACTGTGCTTGAGACCTTTGATCCAGAATGCTGAGACTCCGACTTAAACCCTTGGGCTCAGCACAGAATTTTGAGAGTCTGACTTAAAAAACCTCTCCTTGAGACCTTGGACTCAGAATTTTGGGAATCTGATTTAAAAAACTGTCCTTGAGACCGTGGGCTCAGCACCGAATTTTGAGAATCCAATTAAAAACCTTTGGGCTCAGCTCAGAATTTTGAGAATCCACCTAAAGCCCTTGGGCTCAACACAGAATTTTGAGAATCCAGCTTAAAAACCTTCCTTGAGACCTTGGATTCAGCACAGAACTTCCAGAATCCATCTTAAAAACTGTCCTTGAGACCTTGGGCTCAGCACAGAATTTTGGGAATCCGATTTAAAAACTGTCCTTGAGACCTTGGGCTCAGAATTTTGAGAATCCAATTTAAAACCTTGGATTCAGCACCGAATTTTGAGGATCCAGTTTAAAACCTTGGATTCAGCACGGAATTTTGAGGATCCAGTTTAAAACCCTTCCTGGAGCCCCAGCCCTCCCTGAACTCACAGAAAGCACCACATCCCCTCCTTTCCAAGAATTCCAGCCGTTCCTGCCCTTTCCTCCCTGCCCTGTCCCCCACAGCAGCACCTGGGATCGCTGAGCTCCCGTCTGGACAAAGGGGAGTGAAAAGAAAAAGGGACAAAAAAGGGGAAAAAAAAAATATATATAAAGGGAACAAAGCCTTTCATCTTCAGAGCAGGAAGATTTCAGACCTAAAGCCTGGGGCTGCCAAGTGCCAGGATTGGTTTTCCAGCTTGGTTTTCAGCCCATCCTGTGCTTTTCAGGCCATCCTTTCCCTGCCTTTTGTTTCCTCCTGGAGCAGTTGGAGTGCAGCAGGTGTTTCCCTGCCCTGAGAAATTCTTTTTCCACCTCCAAGCACTTTTGTTTCCTCCTCACGATTCGCCCTCACACAGCCCTGTCCTCTGAAAATGAGGATTTCTGAAGGGCAGTGGAAGTTTGGAGCTGCTTTGGGAAGTGAATCCATCATGGAATGTGTCAGCATCCCGAATCCACTCCCAGAGAAGTCACTGGGACTAATTTATTCCATCATTTCCCAGCTCACAGCAGCACTCACCAAACACATTTCGGCCCCAAACGGGACAGCGCGGATTTGAGCAGCACAAATTTGCACAGATTTCTGGTTTACAGCCAAACCACCCCAAAATCTGATTTAATCCCAGGCTGGTTTCCAGCCCATCCCGTGCTTTTCAGCCCATCCCGTGCTTTTCAGCCCATCCCATGCTTTTCAGCCCATCCTTTCCCTGCCCTTTGTTTCCTCCTGGAGCAGCTGGAGTGCAGCAAAAATCAAATTTAATCCCAAACCAACACAAAACCCTCAGAGCTGGGCAGAAGTTCTGTCCTTCAAAGTTTTTCAGCTCTGATTTAGGCTGGGCTTAGATTTTAGGATGATTTGGTGACTGGTAAAAGCTGGTTCCTTGCGCTCAGAACTGCTGGAACAGTTTTAAAACTCTTTTAGAACAGTTTTAAACCGGAGTTTAGCAGAGCTGGGGGTAAATCGGGTCAGTTAGGCTGGGCCCAGACACAGACTGGCCCAGTTAGACCCTGGATTAGTGCTGGAACAGGGTCATGAACCCACAAAGGGCAGCCCCACAGAGCCATGATCGGAATAAAGGCAAGAGCTGAGAATTCCATGCGGCTTTTCCTGCCTTTTCCAGCAGTGCTGGGGCAGGGGTTGGACTCAGCGATCTTCCAGGCCTTTTCCAACCTGGATAATTCTGTATTAAAGAGACACTCCGAGAAAATCCACGGATCAAGAGGAATTATTTCCATCTCTTTTCTCCGGCAGGAATTCCAGCGGCACCAGGAGAGTTTTCCCTGCTCTCCCAGTCCAAGGAACCTGTGCCCATGAATCCCATTAATCTGGGAATTCCATCCCAGGGCCTCCTCAGTGTCCCAGGGAAGGATTTCTCCCGAATTTCTCATCCCTGGAATCCAGGGATGGAGAAGCCACAGCTTCTCTGGGAAATCCATTCCAGGGATTCCTCAGTGTCCCAGGGAAGGATTGCTCCCGAATTTCTCATCCCTGGAATCCAGGGACGGAGCAGCCACAGCTTCTCTGGGAAATCCATTCCAGGGATTCCTCAGTGTCCCAGGGAAGGATTTCTCCCGAATTTCTCCTCTAAGGGAGCAGATTCCCTCCCGGCATCGCGTGACAGAGCAAATCCAAGCCCGGCTTCCCCCGGAACGGTGCCAGGAGGAGCAGGAACAGGAGCTGGGCACTCAGGTTGTGCCAGGTGCTGCCTGCTCTGAGTCACCTTCCCTTCCTCCCCCTGCGTGTCGGAACAGCTTCGGCTTTTCCTCCTCCAAATCCCACACCCAGGAAGGCAAAAAAATCCACAAGCCCAGAGCGAAATCATCCCAAATCCAACCCCAAACCCCAAAATGAGGGAGGAAATGGTTAAAAACTCAACCTCCCACAGCCCCACTGGAAGGGTTCTGGGTTAAGTCAATAAAAGGAACATAAATCCAGGTCATGACCGACCACCTTCCCTTCCTCCCCCTGCAGGCTGGAACTGCTTTAGGTTTTCCTGCCCCAAAGGGTGAAAAATCCACAACCTCCCAGTGAAATTCCCAAATATCCAACCCCCTGGAAAACCCCAAATGAGGGAGGAAATGGTTAAAAACTCGACCTCCTTCAGCCCAACCGGAGAAGTTCAATATTAAGTCAATAAAAGGAACATAAATCCAGGTCATCACTAAGCCACAACCCCACTGCAAAATTCCCAAATATCCAACCCCAAGCCTCAGGAAAACCCCAAATGAGGGAGGAAATGGTTAAAAACTCCACTTCCTTCAGCCCAACCGGAGAAGTTCAATATTAAGTCAATAAAAGGAACATAAATCCAGGTCATCACTAAGCCACAACCCCACTGCAAAATTCCCAAATATCCAACCCCAAGCCTCAGGAAAACCCCAAGTGCGGGAGGAAATGGTTAAAAACTCCACTTCCTTCAGCCCAACGGGGGAGGTTCGATATTAAGTCAATAAAAGGAACACAACTGCAGGTCAGGAGCTGTTTGTTCAGGGTCGGGTGACGCCGGCGGGACACACCTCGCCTTTGGAACGCTCTCCCGCCGGAGATCCGCGCTTCCAAGCGGGAATTACAGCGGGAACACCCCCAAAAAGAGGCAACAATGGGGGAATTTTCGCTCCAGGCTCGCAGCCGGGGTAGGGTTACACCAGGCACGGCGGCAGGTGCAGGGCAGGTGCAGGACGTGGGATAAATCCCAAAAAAGTCGGAAAATCGGGATGGGCCAACGCGGAGTTTGGATGAGTGGCAAAGGACAGCCGTCGTTGGAATCAGCAAATTGTAGTTTTAGGCATCAAATCATCACTTTAGTCTTAAAATCGTAATTTTGAATCATAAACCCAGCATTTTAATCTTAAAATCAGCAAATCGTGGGGTGGTTTTGGTCTTAAAATCAGGATTTTAATAATAAAATCATTGTTTTAATCCTAAAATCATAATTTTTAATCCTAAACCTACCATTTTAATCATGAAATCATGGGATGGCTTTGATCCTGAAATCAGCATCTTAATCATAAAATCATCATTTTAATAATAAAATCATGGGATGGTTTTAATAATAAAATCCTAATTTTAATCCTATAATCATCATTTTAGTCATAAAACCAGCATTTTAATAATAAAATCATAATTTTTAATCCTAAACCCAGCATTTTAATCATGAAATCATGGGATGGTTTTAATAATAAAATCCTAATTTTAATCCTATAATCATCATTTTAGTCATAAAACCAGCATTTTAATAATAAAATCATGGGATGGTTTTGATCCTAAAATCATCAATTTGATCATAAAATCGTCAATTTAATCCTAAAATCATAAAATAATAATTTGAACTATAAACCCATCATTTTAATCATAAAACCATGGGATGGTTTTAATCCTAAAACCATCATTTTAATAATTAATCCATCATTTTATTCCTAAAATCATGGGATGGTTTTAACCCTAAAATCATCATTTTAATCCTAAAATCATCATTTTAATAATTAATCCATCATTTTATTCCTAAAATCGCAGTTTTAATCCTAAAATCATCATTTTTAACAATGAGCTCATCGTTTTCATCATCGATCATTGGGGTTGGGAGGGACCCCCAAAAGGGGTTTTGTTCCGAGCCTGCTGCATCCCACATCCCGCTCCGGGCTATGGAATCTCCCACTTTTCCTGCACATTTAGGGGCAGAGATCCAGCAGATCTGAGCCAGGATTATCCCAAAGAACGTTCTCGATTCCAGCCCAAATTTGCCCAATTCCTTCCCAATCCGTGAGGGTTTAAGGTGGGAATTCTCAGGGATAACCAGCCCCGCTTTGGGGCAGGAGCCAAAACTTCCCGGGGTTTTTCCGGGGAGTTGGATCTGAATTTCCCTTTAATATAAACCCAAAACTATGGGATGAATTCTCCTTCCCCATCAGTCCTTCCCAATTCCACGGATCCCATAAATCTGCTGGAACACGAGCCACATGCAGGCAGGGGATTTTCCCCAGGGATTGGCCGTGTCCAGGTCTTTTCCCTGAATTTCCATCCCTATTTGAATGTGGGATTAAGGTAGATGGGGGCCACCTGCCTGCAAACAAATATCAGGAATGATCCATGCAAATCCCGAGGGCCAGGGATGTGGGATGGTAGGGAAAAGAGGGGCCGAGGCCACGTTTCACCTCATTTCATAGGGAATTGATGAAAAATCCCAAGATTTCCTCATGGCAGCAAATTCCAAGTGCAGCTGGCAAAGCTTGGAGGTCTGGTTTGGGATTTTTTTTTTTTTCTATCAGGGAAAACAAAAAGAAAAGGAGGAAAATCAGGTTTTTCCAAGGAAAAAAGGGAATAAAACTGGCTTTTCCTGACAGCTGCCCTCCCAATGGTGTTGAGTTCAAAAAAGAAGGAGATTTTACTCCAGAGGAGTGGCAGGGTTGGTAGGAAATCAGCAGCCAGCACAAAAAAAGATGGGATTTAAAATCCTAATTATGACCCTTCTCCCCTGGATTGGCTCCCATCGCTGGAATTCCAGGAACAAAGCCAAAAAAAGGGGATTCCCTCAGGAAATCGGGATCCAGAGACACAGGAGCAGAACCTAAAATATATTCCCAGTCCACGCTGTGCTGAGGAGGAAATTCCAATTCTGCGGATCTTGTGGAATTTTCGGGCTGATCCACCAGCTATCCATGGAATCAGAGAACCATGGAATTGCTGAGGTGGGAAAATCCCTCCAGGATCATCCATCCAGCTGTGCCCCATCCCCAGCGCAGAGCACAGCCAGGAGTTCCTTGGGAACACCTCCAGGGATGGGCACTCCAAACCCCCCTGGGCAGCACATCCCAACATTTCCCAGCCTTTTCCATGAGGAAATTCCCGCTGATGTCCGATTTAAACCTCTCCTGGTGCGTTTGGGGTCCCATCCCAGAGCCTGACCTGCCCTGGCTGCACATCCCAACATTTCCCAGCCTTTTCCATGAGGAAATTCCCGCTGATGTCCTATTTAAACCTCTCCTGGTGTGTTTGGGGTCCTGCCCCAGAGCCTGACCCGCCCTGGCTGCCCATCCCAACATTTCCCAGCCTTTTCCACAAGGAAATTCCCGCTGATGTCCAATTTAAACCTCTCCTGGTGCGTTTGGGGTCCCGTCCCAGAGCCTGACCCACCCTGGCTGCACATCCCAATATTTCCCAGCCTTTTCCATGAGGAAATTCCCGCTGATGTCCGATTTAAACCTCTCCTGGTGCGTTTGGGGTCCCGTCCCAGAGCCTGACCCGCCCTGGCTGCACATCCCAACATTTCCCAGCCTTTTCCACGAGGAAATTCCCGCTGATGTCCCACCTTGTCAGGAGCTGTGGAGATGCAGGAATTCCCCCCTATCCCCCTTTTTCCCCCCGGGGCACTTCAGACCAGGAAAAAGCCGTGTCCTTAACTCTGCCCTTCCTGGTTTATTTTCCATCCTTGGACAAACAAGGTTTGTTTCCAAACCACCAAACCCCGGCGAGTCGGGACCTGTCCCTTCTCCCTCCTCCATGGGAGCCCCTCTGGAGAAAGCTCTGGAGCAGCATTCCCAGCACGGCAGCTGCTCCTGAGTCACCCTTCCCAGTGGGAATTTCATGGGAAAAGGTGTTGGCCAAGGCGGGAAGCTCCGGGATGAATCACGGCCCGTACCTGGATAACCTTGGGTCAGCTCCTCCAGAGCTGCTGCTCCTCCTCCTCCTCCCTGCTCCCTCCTCTTGGAAAATCCTCTTCTCCTGGCAGGAATTATCGATCCGATTGAAGGCAGAGGGGTGAAAACTGAGAGCTCCTTTGTCATGAAATTAATTGGAATGCAAATAACGGCGACGAAAAGACTGAAAAATTGGAGGAAAACCAAAAGTTTTGCCGTTCGGGTGGACAAAGTCAGGTTTAATTCTGATTATTTGGGGATTTTCAGCACTATTTTGGTGATTTTCAGCATTATTTGGTGATTGTGAGCCCAGTTCATGAGCTTTTTTAGCATTATTTGGGGATTTTCAGCATTATTTGATGATTTTCAGCACTATTTGGGGATTTTCAGCATTCTTTGGGGATTTTCAGCCCAATTTATGAGCATTTTCAGCTCGTTTTTTGAGGATTTTCTGGGCTTGCAAAGCATTTTCAGAGCTCACCAACACCCCTGAAGAACCAAAATGCACCAAACGGGGAGGGTTGAGAGCCAAATTTATTCCTGAATCCTCTCAGATTTGGGGTGGGAAAGGCTGAGATCCCAATTTATCCCCGAATCCTCTGAGATTTGGGATGGAAAAGCCCCAGTCTCAGGCTGGGAGCTGGGCTGGGC
This sequence comes from Dicrurus megarhynchus, assembly GCA_013399195.1. Taxonomy (NCBI): domain Eukaryota; kingdom Metazoa; phylum Chordata; class Aves; order Passeriformes; family Dicruridae; genus Dicrurus; species Dicrurus megarhynchus. Next base: position 15,223 of record VXAD01009327.1, read on the forward strand.
CCTTTGCAGCCCAAGCCCAGCGGAGGAGGAAGTATCAGGTGACAATTTGGTGACTCACCTGCAAAAAAAAAAACCAAAAAAAAAACAGGAAAGGGAGGTCACAGCCTCAAAAAAATATCCCAAAAAAATCACTTTATGGCGAGTTTGGGAGAGTTTGGGAGAACCAATCCCCTCAGATTGATTAATAAATAAATTTTGGGGGGTGGCACCGGGCCAGCACGAGGCTGCCCTGCTGGTGCTGTCCCCTCCCGGTGCCTCTGTCCCTCGTTAACCCCCGGCTTATCTGGGCAGCCCCTGCTGTGCCCCCGGGGCTGGGCAGGGCTGCCCCGGGCAGGGCGGGGTGTGCCAGGCACGGCTGGAGCCGGGGCTGGGCCAGGGCGGTGCCGCCGCTGTGACACTGAGGTGACAATGGTGTGACACGGGCCAGCAGCTCCTGTGAGAGGCAGAGAGTCCCTGGGCTGTGCCACCGCTCTGACACCGCTGTGACACCGCTGTGACACGGGCCAGCCCCTTCTCAGAGTCCCCCTTCTCTGACACCGCTGTGACACTGAGGTGACAATGGTGTGACACGGGCCAGCAGCTCCTGTGAGAGTCAGAGAGTCCCTCGGCTCTGACACCGCTGTGACACCGCTGTGACACGGGCCAGGACCTCCTCAGAGTCCCCCAGCTCTGACACCGCTGTGACACTGCTCTGACACCGCTGTGACACCGCTGTGACACCGCTGTGACACAGGCCAGCGCCTCCTCAGAGAGCCCAGCCCCCCAGCTCTGCCGCCTTCCCACAGAATATCCCGAGTGGGATATCACGGATCCAACCCTTATCCCGGCCCAGGACACCCTAAAATCCCACCCCGTCCCCAGAGAGTCCCCCAGCTCTGAGCCCTCTGTGACACCGCTGTGACAGCCACCAGCCCCTCCCCAGAGAGTCCCCCAGCTCTGGCACATTCCCAGAATATCCCAAACAGGAAGGGATCCCCAGGGATCATCCACTCCTGACACCCCAAAATCCTCACCCCGTCCCTGGGAGCATTTTCCCGACATTCCCTGACCTCTGGCAGCTTTGGGACCGTGACCATTCCCTGGGGAGCCAATTCCAGGTGGCTTTACCTGGAAAAATCGGCAGCTTCCCCGCCTGGTGACCCCAAACTTCCCACAGAAAATGCTGGAATGGTTCCGGTGCTGCAGCACAAAGAAGGAGGAAAACCAAAAGTTCAGGAATGTGGGGAATAAAAATAACAAGCCCCGCAATAGTGCGGCAGCAAAGAGCTGGGTTTAAATGCTCCTCAGCTTAGTTAGGCTGGGATTTACTGAGCTGAGCTCAGCCCACTTTATTCAGGAGCTTCCAAAAATTGCTCTGACCACTCCCAGGACCGAGTTCATGGATTCATGGAATCAATTCCTGCATTGGAAAGGACCTTAAATCTCATCCCATCATCCCGTTCCGTGGGCACGGACACCTCCCACTATCCCAAACTTCTCCAAGCCCCGTCCAGCCTGGCCTTGGATACTCCCAGGGGTGGGGCAGCCTTTGAAACCGGGTTTTTCCCCCAATTCTGGCATCTAAAAGGGAATGATTTAAAGGCAGGGATTGATTATCCAGCTTAATTAATAATTCCAAGTGCTTTTTTTTCATTTTTTTCTGGAGAAGAAGGAGCTCTTGGAAAAGGTCACAGCTCAGTAGGAGCAACACTGGGAATTTCAGGGAGGATTTGTGCAGAAGGAACAAGGTTTGTGGGATTTTTTTGGAATTTTGATGGGAATTGTGAAGGGAAACGCAACAGGAGGAAAAAGCCACAACTGGCAGGAGATGGAGCTGCCCAGAATTCCAGAGGGTTTTTCATTCTGTTCCTTTTTTTTTTTTTTTTTTTTAAATATTTTTTTCCATAAACACCTTGAGGATTTATCCCATTATTTTCCAGGGAGCATTTGAATATCCACATAAATATAGGATTTATCCCATTATTTTCCAGGGAGCATTTGAATATCCAAATAAATATCGCTGTGCTCGTTGCCAGCGTTTGCAAACGAAATCAGGGCAGCTGCAAATCCCAGCAGGAAGCTGGAATTCCAGGCGAAATTATTCAAATCCACCTTTTTTGCTTACAAAAAGCTCATCCCTGGCAGCTGCCGCTGCTCTGGCGCCGTTTTTTTCGCCACGTGCTGCCATAATTAATGTTTAATTATGCAAAATTCACCCTGATTTCCGATGTTAATTAGAGGAGCCACTGATCCCTTCCACCCCTTCCCAAAGCCAAGTCCAAAAATCCCGGGAAAAGGAAGGAAATGTGGCTGATTTGTGTCCTTTTAGTGAAAATAAAAGTTTGATCTTTCTGCCCTGTGAGTTTTAAGACAGATAAAACTCATCATTGACTTTTAAATCATGGAATTAGGGTTGGGGAAAAGGGATTTGGGAATTTTCCCTGCCCAATTATCTTTGGGATAGCCGGAAAATGGAGCAGAGGAAGCGAAATTCCATGAAAATGGAGCTGGGGGATTAAAAAAAATCATTAATTTAGAGATCTCAACCTTTAAATCTGCATCTCCCCCTTCCCAAGGCCTTGGGGGCTGCTCCAAATATTTTCCAAGCTGGATCCAGGTTGAGCTGCTCCTTTCCCACACCCCAAAACCATTCCCAAATCTTCTTTTCCATCCTTTCAAACCCCATCCCGGTGCAGGAATGATCAGGAAGGATCACCCCACGCCCATTCCGTGGCTCCTGATCTGGCACAACGCTGTGGATCGATCACAAAAAACCCCCAAACATCCGGCTCCATCCTAAAAAAAGCATGTCCAGGGAATCTTGGGAAGCAGGTGCTGTTTAACCCCGCCAGGAGGGGAGGATTGAACAACCAAAGCAGCAGAAAATCAGGAATTTTCAACTCTCATCAGTCTGGAGAGGGATTCAACCTATAAAAACCGGGAAAAGGCTGGATCCCACACCACTGGAAGCAGTTTTTGGCTCCTTCCTGATCCCGAAATCCCAGCAATTCAGGAGTTAACCCAGGGCCTGCACCTTTTATTTGCCTTGGATTTGCCCCAAGTTTGAGTCATCGCATTCAAACAAAAGAGAAAAAAAACCCAACGAAACCCCCCCCAAACCCTTTGTGCTTCATATTCCAAATATCCCAGGGAAAGGAGAATATTTGGAATAATCAGGGCACATCCCTGCTGTACCCTCAGAAGGAAAACCAGGATGTATCCAGAGCATTAAATAATCCCAATTTCCATGTGCTGGCGTGTGAATCAAACAAATCCAGAGAAAAATCTCGGCTTTTCTGGGATTCACGGACCTGCTGGAGGTGGGAGCAGGCTTTTTATAGGAGCAGACTTCCAGAGGAACGTCAGGAATGCGGGGTGGAAACAGATCAGACCTTTCCCTTGTAGAAAAACCCGATTTTTTTTTTTTCCCCCTTTTTTTCCTCTGCAGTTTAAATTGAAACCAAACCCTGAATCATCCGAGCGTTCCCTGTCCTCATCCAGGAGCCATCCACAGGTTTTTCCTGTTCCATCAGGAACTCCGGGAAGCTTTGGAACCGGATCCAGTGGCGGTTTGGGTTGGACTGGGGGGGTTGGGGAAGGAAACTTGACCTGCAGCCCATTAACCCCTGCCTTGGCTGTTCCATCCTGATCGGAGCTTTATCCTGCAATTCCCAAAGAAATCCAGCGCCCGGATTCCTCATCCCCATGGATCACAGGGGTTTGTGCTGGATAAAGAACAAGGGGCCAAGGGCCAGGCTCGGAGCTACACCCAGACTGAGGATTTCAGGGATTTTGGGGATGATTGTAGGGATTTTTGGAGGATTTCAGGGATTTTGGGGATGATTGTAGGGATTTTTGGAGGATTTTAGGGATTTTGGGGATGATTGTAGGGATTTTTGGAGGATTTTAGGGATTTTGGGGATGATTTTAGGGATTTTTGGAGGATTTTAGGGATTTTGGGGATGATTTTAGGGATTTTTGGAGGATTTTAGGGATTTTGGGGGATGATTTTAGGGACCTTTGGATAATTTTAGGGACCTTTGGATGATTTTAGGGATTTTTAGATTATTTTAGGAGCCTTTGGATGATTTTAGGGACTTTCAGATGATTTTAGGAACCTTTGGATGATTTTAGGAACCTCTGGATGATTTTTAGGGACCCTTGGATGATTTTAGGGACCTGTGGATGATTTTAGGGATTTTTTTTATGATTTTAGGGATTTTTTGATGATTTTAGGGACCTGTGGATGATTTTAGGGATTTTTTTTATGATTTTAGGGATTTTTTGATGATTTTAGGGACCTGTGGATGATTTCAGGGACCAGTTTTAGCCTTAGAAATAAAAATTTCCCCTCCTACCCAGAGGCTTGAGCCAGGCCTGGTGCCTCTGTGCTGATGGGAGAATCCAAACCTCCTCCATGGGCTGCAGGGAATCCATAAAATGCTTCAGTTCCCTTGGTTTGGGGAATTTCTGTCCCTTCCTGACAGGCAGAACGAATATTTGGGATTCAGGGCAGGCTGAGAGGGAAAATCAAGCTGCCAGAGCTCACAATAATTATTATTATTTACTTTCATCCCTGAGCTTTCAGCCCTCTCAGCAAAGGCTGCCTTCAAAGCAATCCCAAAACTCCGAGGATTCCCTGGATTTTAATAAAATTCCCTCTCTCCAGGCACATTTTAAGAAAGATTCCCACTTTTCTGGGGGGGCTGTGCACTCCTCAGGAAGAGCAGGGATTTGGGATTAGGCCTCCTTTGTTGCAAGGTGTAAATCCCAGATTTTCCACTGCTGACACTTTCCACCAGCTCTGGGATCCCTCGGAGTGGGAAATGCTGAGGGCTGAAACCGGGAATATTCCGGCCATGGAAGTTCCCATCCCCTGGAAAACATCCAGGATGTGATCCCAGACAACACCAACCACTACAGATCCCTGGGATTTAAAAAAAAAATTAGGAAATAAGTGGTTTATCTTTTTTTTTTTTCCCCCTTGATGGTAATTCCCTTCCTGCCTCTTAACCAACTGCATCCATGGCCGGGAATTTTCAGGAATCACCAGAAAAACCGGGATATACCTCTTCGAATCACTTTGTCCCTAATCAATGCCTGTTATAATTCACCCTCAAAATCCAGGGATTTTTTACCCTTTTCGCTCCTACAAAACTCCCCCCAAACAGGCAGAACCCACCCCGAGAATCCCTCAGGAAAAACCCTTCCCGCAGGAGAGGATAAAGTCCAACACTCACTCGTCGTGCCCCGTCCTCTTCGTCCTTTAAACTCCAGCAAAAAACCAAAAAAACCCCGAGGAAAAGACACCAAATCTCCATCCCAAAGGGAGAAACAGAGGGGAAAAAACGAGGTGTGAGATGGAGGCTGCCGATGGAATTTGGGAAGATTTCCTCCTGCTGTTATCTCGGCCTGGCCGAGCGAGGGAATGCGGGTGGGAATCTTTGCCTGGTACAGCGCGGAGCCTCCGCTTCACAGGCCAGGAATTTCTGCTTGGAATAATTTTTAACTTCAGCTCCCGGCGAAGGAAAAGCCGGGGGCTCCAAGGCTCTGCTTGGTTGGGTTTGTTTTGTTATTTATTATTTATTTCACGGGGAGAGGGTTCCTAATGGGCGAGGGGAAAGTGGGGAAATTCCCCTTTTCCCGGCCTTTCCCGGCTTCCAGGGGTGGAGGGGATGAGGGGAAGGGAATAGCACAATTTTCCTGGGAAAATAACATAAAAATAATAATTTCCTGGAGATAAGAGAGCTGGGAGAGGGAATCTTCAGGAACTTCAATCATGCGATCTCTATTTGTTTTCTCCCTTTGTTTTAAAATAAAAATAATTTTCCCGGCCCGTGGCTGACACAGCCCAATCCCCTCAGGAGGGCTGAAACCAAACTAATTAACAATTCTGATCGTTGGAATTGGTTAAAAATACCAATTTATTGTTATTTGGATTATTTTTACCTCTTAGAGGGTTGAAATTCAGGCACATTCCCCACAGAAACAGGGAGAGTAAAACCACAAAACACAAAGGAGATTTTAAAAATCCAGGCCGAGAAAAAAGGCCCAAATCACCTCAGGAGGGCTGAAACCAAACTAATTAACAATTCTGATCGTTGAAATTGGTTAAAAACACCAATTTATTGTTATTTGGATTGTTTTTACCTCTTAGAGGGTTGAAATTCAGGCACGTTCCCCACAGAAACAGGGAGAGACCACCTGAAATCAAAAAGGAAATATAAAAAAATCCAGGCCAAGGAAAAAGGCCCAAATTACCTCAGCAGGGCTGAAATAAGTTTAATTACCAATTATGAGAATTGAAATCATTAAAAATAGCAATTTATTGTTATTTGGATTATTTTTACCTCTTAGAGGGTTGAAATTCAGGCACGTTCCCCACAGAAACAGGGAGAGTAAAACCACAAAACACAAAGGAGATTTTAAAAATCCAGGCCGAGAAAAAAGGCCCAAATCACCTCAGGAGGGCTGAAACCAAACTAATTAACAATTCTGATCGTTGGAATTGGTTAAAAATACCAATTTATTGTTATTTGGATTATTTTTACCTCTTAGAGGGTTGAAATTCAGGCACATTCCCCACAGAAACAGGGAGAGACCACCTGAAATCAAAAAGGAAATTTTAAAAAATCCAGGCCAAGGAAAAAGGCCCAAATCACCTCAGCTCCCTGAGGAAATCCCACAAAGTGGGAAAGTTGGGATCAGGCCCCAGACTGCACCCAGAGCTCTCAAAAAGCAGCTTTTAAACCAACTGAGGTGGAACTAACTCGGTGTAAAGTGAATTATCCCCATGTTTTCCCACCTGGAAATTGAGGAAAGAGGTGGAACAAACCACACCAGGAAAATTGGGCTGGGTGATCCTTGTGGGGCCTTTCCAGCTCAGGATATTCCAGGATTCTGTTCTCTGAGGAATCCCATGGCTCATCCCATGAAAACATAGGATTTCCAAGGGATTCTCCTCCTCCCAGGGTGAGGAACCCTCAGCAAACCCCTCAACCAGAAGAAAAATATTCGATTCAAGGCTTGAAAAATCTCTCCCTCCATCCCCATTTTTGCCCTCAAGCTCATTTCAGCTCCCTCCTGGTGCGAAATGTTTATTCCCACACCAAATCCCAGTAGGAAAACTCCTTTTTTTTTTCCCTGCAGCCACACAAACCCCAAAGCTGGCAGTGCCAGCTGAGCCCAGCCCTGCCCCATGTTTTTATGGTGTTTGTCCTTGTTAAACCCACATTTATCCTTTTTTTTCTCCTCTCAGCACCTGCCCTTTTCCACCCTGGGAGCTCCCAGAGCTGCTGAGCACCTGCACAATTAAAGCTTCATTAAAAGCGACTTTTGAAATTGCTGCCTCTGGCTCGTTGGAGCAGGAAAAGCAGCTGGATAAAGCCTTGGAGATGGGCAGGAAGCAGCAAAAATTCCCTGTTCTCTTCCCATCTTGCTGCAGCAAGCGTGGAGTTCAGCAGGTTGGAAGCGTGTCTCCTCAATAATGAACTGGAAATAGAGAATAAACAGAGATATTCCAGAGAAAAAGGAAAATATTCCCTCAAAATACAGATTATCACTGCTCCATGTGTTGTCCCGTTACTGAGGCATTTATTGCACAATTTATTTAGGCAAACACATGGATGAGGAATGTAGGAAGGTGGGATACAGATTCCATGGCTTAAATACCCCCAAAAAGCAGGAAAAGCAGAACCTGGAGGAGAAAAACGTGGGATTTTCCAGGTGGTTGATGCAGCGGTGAAATGGGTGCTCTCAGGGATCTTGGAGGTCTTTCCCCAAAAAAAATCTGTGGTTCTGGAAAGGGAATGAATCCATCCAAAAAACTCCAAAAAGAGATTGGAGTTCCACGTGAGATGGTGGAAGGTGGAAAGAAGTGGGATGAGGTGAGATTTGAGGTCCTTTCCAGCTTAATCCTGGAATTCTGTGACCTTAAATGCCCCCTGGTGACACCAGAGCGGGACAGAAATTCCCTGCTTTATCCAGCGACATTTATCCACTCCCGAGGAAGGAAAATTGAACAGAAATCTTCATTTCCCCTCAAATTAACACTCAAAACGAACAATAACCACGCACAATTTACCAAGTGTTTTTTAAATCCACTAAAGAGATTTTTTTAAGGCTTTTAGGACTTTGGGAAACTCCTATTCCCTATCCCAGGAATCCCTCGGAGCCGTGTTTGTCCTGCCCGAGCAAACAGCCCCCACCAAAGCGCGGCTTTTCATCCCCATCCATAAAATTTTATAATTTTTATTGGATTTCTGGCAACGCCCCGGGAACGTTTTGTGCTTATCAGGGCCCAGATAAGATAGGAGAGGTTGGGCTCGGCTCATTAAAGCCCGGCCTGGCAGCGGCAATTAACGAACTGGCTTTTGCCGGGTGAATGAGCGGGATGAGCAGCTCCGGGAGGATTCACCTGCTGCGGGAAAGGCGCAACTTCCCTGGGCCAAAATCCAGGGATTTTATGATCCAAAGGCTGCCGGGGGGATGGAGAGCTCCGCGCGCTCCTCCCGCCCGCAGCTGGGCTTGGTTTAAAGTTTAACAGAGCATTTTTAAGCCGAGGTTTTATATTTTTACCCCCCCTCCTCCGGTGTGGCTTTAATTCATGGGAATTCTCCAGAAAGCGGGGACGGCACCGAATTTCACCAATTTAACCGATTTTTTGGGGTTTTTCTCCCGCTGCCTTCAGTGGGACCCAATCGCCCGCTGGGGATGGAGAACTGGTTGTACTGGGAGCCACTGGAACAGCCAGGAGAAGGGGTTTTGCCACCCAGGTGGGATCCTTGGATTCTTATCCCAGCACTAATTAATGCTGCAAGCCCGAAATTCAACAGCCGAGTTCAAAATTCCAGATTCAAACCCTCTTTGGAGAAATCCCGGCCTTTTAGAGGGAGAAAACGTCATTTCCCTCACTGAGATTATTTTATTTAGTTTTTATTTTTATTCTCCTTTATTTTATTCTCATTTCTTTTTATTTTATTCTCCTTTCTTTTACTCTATTTTCTTTTCTTTTTATTTTGTTCTCCCTTATTTTATTCTCATTTATTCTATTCTAATGTTATTTTATTTTTATTTTATTCTAATTTCTTTTATTCTCTTTTTTTTATTCTACGTTACTATAATTTTTTAAATTTAATTTAATTTAATTTAATTTTATTTTATTTTATTTTATTTTTTTAATGTAAATCTCACCAGTTTTGTACTTCCCATCAACCACCAAATTTCCTCACCCTCACAAACTCCACCAAGACAACGCCACCGACTGAAATAACTCCCAAAACAGCGAATTCCCCCCCATTTCCAGCGCTCTTTTCCCGGGAAATCCGCGAGCAGGGCACTCCTTGCCTTCTACTCCCCCCAAGTGGCCACAGCTCCAGGGATTTCCCAGCTCCAGGGATTTCCACGGACAGATCCCGCTCCTCTGGATTTGGGTTGGAAGTGCGGAATCCATCCGAGGGGGGAAAATGATCCTGCTGCCAAAAATCCTTGGATTTTAGGGAAAAATCAAGCAGCTCCAGCCAGAACAGAGAGAATTAAAGAAGATTTTATGGATGGAAGGAAGAGTCTGGGAATAACAAACATCCACAGCCATGAAATGAAAGGAAATCAATGAAATGAAAGGAAATCAGCTAAAAATCAACGGTGAAACTTGGCTGCTTTAAATGACGTCATTGGGAAAGGGAATCATTGCCCCAGTCCCGATCCTGCATCCCTGAATCGGCTCCCGCTGGGGAATTGGGAGGGAAAAAGGGAATTAAAGCCGGGCTTTATCTGCCAGGGAGGCTTTGCCTGCTCACAGCTCGATGTAAACACCTTAATTAAGGAGCTCGTGCTAATTGCAGCTGTTCGCTCCTAATTAAACCGCTCTCCCAATTCCAGACCCTCTGGAATTGCAGCTCCTGGAAGGTCACTGCCCAGCAGTCAGAATTTAGGGATTTTCNCTATTCTCCTTTCTTTTACTCTATTTTCTTTTCTTTTTATTTTGTTCTCCCTTATTTTATTCTCATTTATTCTATTCTAATGTTATTTTATTTTTATTTTATTCTAATTTCTTTTATTCTCTTTTTTTTATTCTACGTTACTATAATTTTTTTAATTTAATTTAATTTAATTTAATTTAATTTTATTTTATTTTATTTTATTTTNCTTGCCTTCTACTCCCCCCAAGTGGCCACAGCTCCAGGGATTTCCCAGCTCCAGGGATTTCCACGGACAGATCCCGCTCCTCTGGATTTGGGTTGGAAGTGCGGAATCCATCCGAGGGGGGAAAATGATCCTGCTGCCAAAAATCCTTGGATTTTAGGGAAAAATCAAGCAGCTCCAGCCAGAACAGAGAGAATTAAAGAAGATTTTATGGATGGAAGGAAGAGTCTGGGAATAACAAACATCCACAGCCATGAAATGAAAGGAAATCAATGAAATGAAAGGAAATCAGCTAAAAATCAACGGTGAAACTTGGCTGCTTTAAATGACGTCATTGGGAAAGGGAATCATTGCCCCAGTCCCGATCCTGCATCCCTGAATCGGCTCCCGCTGGGGAATTGGGAGGGAAAAAGGGAATTAAAGCCGGGCTTTATCTGCCAGGGAGGCTTTGCCTGCTCACAGCTCGATGTAAACACCTTAATTAAGGAGCTCGTGCTAATTGCAGCTGTTCGCTCCTAATTAAACCGCTCTCCCAATTCCAGACCCTCTGGAATTGCAGCTCCTGGAAGGTCACTGCCCAGCAGTCAGAATTTAGGGATTTTCCGTTCCCACAGCAGCTTTCCCAACGTTATTCCGCCCATTCCTTTTAGGCTGGGAATTCCTTAAGGAATGGGGATAATTCATGGAATTCCACGCTCGGGAATCTCCTAAAGGAAACTTCCCTGGAGAGCTCAGCTCTCCCCGAGGGCAGCAGAGGCTTGGAATTTGAATTTTCCAACATTATTTCCCCCCTTGTTCTCCTGTTTTATTTTCCAGGAGGTTTTTGGCAGGCTCCATAAAATAAAATGGAATATTAAGGAATTTTTTCCCACTTCATCCCTCTCCTCTCCTCGTGGCGGATAATGGGATTCTCTTTTCCAGCCTGGCCTCATCAGAAATAAATTTCCTTCCTGAAATCACGTTGGAGAAGGAGGAAATCACCTGGGATTAAAAGTAAAGCAACCCCTGACGTTATTCCCAATTATTCCCAATAAAATGTCCAATATTTCTGCTGGATTCATTCTTGAGATGAAAATTCCATCTGGATTTTCCTGCTTTTTAACACTCTGGGGCTCTTCCCGGTGTTGAACACTTGGTGTGCCGAGATTTCCCAGCTGGGAATTGCAAAGGAGCAGCTCTGGAATTTCTCCCAGCTCCTACAAAAAATCGGGATTCCCAATTTTGAACAATTCCTGCAGGGGAAAAATTCCGCCAGCTGCTCCCAGTGTGGTTTTTAGGGAGCGAAGAGGGAAATTGGGGTAAAAAATCCGTCAGGTTGGAGGGACGGGGATGGAAAAGTGGAATTCCAGAGGATCCCAGGTGCCAGCAGGTGTCACCCATCCACCACCGCGTGTCCTGGAACTCGCTGCGGGAAAAGTTTGGAGCAGGTTTTTTGGGAAGGGAACGCGACCCAGGGATGTGTTTGCAGATCCCACGGAGATTCCTGAACCGGGATCCAGGTTTGTTCCTGGTTTCCGAATCCAGGATCCAGCCAACGCTGCGGAATGAGGACTGGGAGCCTTTTTTAGAATTATTTGGGATTTTTCTCCAGCTCCGTTTTCACACCCAGAGGGGCAGTGGGAATTCAAATCCCACACCCTTATCCCTGAAAACAATTCCAGGGGCAAGGATCAGCAACAAAACCATTGTGGAACAGCAACCAAATTCCCAAATATCCCAGATCTGGAGGCCTGGGTTGGGAATTCTCTGCCAAACTCAGGAAATTCCTCAAAAATGGTTTGGATGTGATGGGATTTGGCAGCAGATCCTGGTGGGAATCACTTTTCCCTGGTGCTGATAAGAGATTTTATCAAAATCTCCTCAGTCCTGAACTCCCCTCACATCAGAACCCAGCAGCTCGTTATGTAATGGATTCATTTGCATATGCAAATGAGACGCTTCCCCACACTTAACTCAGTCCTAAATTATCTCTGGCTCCAAGAACCGTTTCTGGAGCTGTTCTAAGCTCTGCCAAAAGGAGCTGGAGCAGCTAAAACTGGGTTTATTTGGGGTGTGCTTGTGGGGATTTATAAATAGGGAAGGCTTGGAAAAACCTGGGATGAGCCCAAATCATTCCCTGGTTCTGTTCCAGAACTAGATTTGAAACAGAATAAACAGAAATATATTGAAATAAATATCTTGGAATACATAGAGATATTGTAAATGTTTTTCCAGGTCTCCCTTTTCCTTAAACTCCTCAGCAGCACTTCCAGGCAGGATTTTTCCCAGAAATCAGCCCCTTTCAGGGATTTATGAGGGAAAAGTTGAACTGTCGGTGCTCAGCATCCCCACTTCTTTTGGGTCTGCTCCTGTTAGAATGGAGAAATTATTATTATTATTACTATTATTATTATTACTATTATTACTATTATTATAATTGTTTTATTTATTGCCATTATTTTCATTTCTTTATTAAACTTTAATGATATTTTATTTTAAAATAATTTTGGTTTATTATATATTTAATTATTATTAATACTAATATAATAATTTTATCTATAATAATTATTTTTATTATTTTACTTTTGTTATTATTTTAATAATTATTATTTTATTATAATTATTTTTATTATTATTTTTATCATTATTTTTCATTATTATTTATTTTCATTATTTTATTATAATAATTTTTATTTAGTTAGTTATTACTATGATTATCATTATTTTTAAAATTTTTGTTATTATTTTATTTTCTTACAATTGCTTTATTAGTTTTATTTTTATAATATTTTAAATTATTATTTCTTACTAATAATTATTATTATTATTTGCCAAATAGGTTGGATTGTTTGGGCAGCTGAAGACACAGAAGGAACCCAAGAATCCCAAATCCTCAGGGAAGGAAAGAAAAGGGAAAAAAAAGAATTGGATTTACAAACAAATCAGTGCTGAACTGGCTGACAGCCAACCCAGCCCCTCACCCTAACCAATCAACGATCAATTATCCCCATTATCCCAATTCCTGCTGAAATCCCGTTTGGGGTTTTGCTGCTCTTCCTTAACTGAGCCCTAAACAACCCCCCCAGACCCATTTCCACTGCAGGCAGGGCCCACCCAGCGATGCCCTCAGCTCCATCCAGGGACTCATCGGCATTTCCCGTCTCTTGTCACCCTTTGCACCTGAAAAATCTTTGGCTTTTACGGAATAAATCGAATTCTGAGGTGTAAAAACGCAGCCCAGCCCGCTCGGAGCCGGGCAGGAAGCAGCAGCAAAGGGATTTTTGTTTCTTCTCGCTCCCTTCTGGTGGCAGCGACGCCCCGGACGCGCTGAAATCGGAGCTCCTGGGGTGGCAAATTCTGTTCCCTCCAGCCCGGGCTTAAAAAGGAAACACAGGAGGACCTCCAGAGCATCAAAAACTAAAACAGAAGAGCTCAAAGCCAAAGAAAAAGCAATAAAAAAAGCTGAACACTCTTTATTT
>VXAD01009327.1:44130-86702 GCA_013399195.1 Dicrurus megarhynchus
TTTTTTGCCTTTTTATCCTGCTCGTGAGCTGGAAAATTCAGAGCCAGGGAAACAAATTTATGTCCTCCTTTGCTTTTTATTCCATAAAAGTGTCGCTTCAAATTTGCTCTGCAGCTCCTCCTGTGCTCCTTTCCCACCCCTTTTAGCAGCGCTCCCCAATTCTTTTTGGAATTTTTCTTGCCTAACGGATCCAGTGCCTGCAAGGGTTCGTGGTTTAAATCCTGAATGAATCATTTAGGGCCTCTCACACGAATTTATTTACATTTCTCCACTATAAAACTCAAGTTGCTCCCTCCCCGAGACCTGCGGGGCAAGATTTGCCAGAGGAGGCAATTCCAGACCCCAAATTCCTTTCCCTTTTCTAATTTTTAGGAAGAGAAAGCAACCCCAGACCTATTTTTTCTCCAATTTTTAGGAAGAAGAGGCAATTCCAGACCTCAATTTCTTCCCTTTGCTGATTTTTAGGGAGAGAAGGCCATTCCAGACCTGTTTTTTTTCCAATTTTTAAGGACACAAGGCAATTCCAAACCCCAATTATCATGGACACCTTGGAACTTCCAACAGCTCCATCCACATAATTCACTCAACTTTTATTATAAACAAAGATTTTAATGCCAGCAGGACACACTGCCCGTCACCTGCCTCACCAGCTGGATTTTACAGCCAAAATTCCTTTAAAAAGGGCTTTTCTTTCTATTTCAGACAGAAGAAATGAAATCCCGGCTGATTTTTGGGGTTAATCCTGAAGGCTTCAAAGGAGAAAATGAAATAAAAAGCAGCCCTAGACACAAAACATCGAGGAGATGAGGAAAAAAGAAAACAACAGATGGATTTTAGAGCTGAGTGGGCTCCAGGAGGGAATGAGATAAACAATTCACAGCTCTTGTAGTTTGATTGGGAAGAAAAGGCATTAAAAAAACAACAAGAAACTGTTTTTCTGGCCCAGGCTGCTCCGAGTTGTGACAAAATTCAAGTCCCAAAATTCAATTGTTCCCTCCCCTCCTCCTCATTTCACAGAACAAACGCAGCACTGCTTTTCCACGTTTAATATTTTGTCAGGGTTGGTTTTTTTTGAACCTAAACCAGCTGAAATTCAACTTTTTATCCTCAGAGCTGCAGCGAAAACCACACGAGGACAAAAAGCACCTCAAGAAATCCCAAATTAATACGAAAATCGCACCGAGACACGAATTGCTGCTGCTTCAAAAACCCCCAAAACCCCAAAACTTCAAGCTCAGAGCGCCAGAATATGGATGGGAAACCTTTTTTGCTGCTCAGAACACGGAAAAAATGTTCTTTTTACTGTAAAATTGTTGCCACACTCGCCGGGTTTGTGGTTTTTGTTGACAGTGGGAGAAGCGAAGCGCTGTGAGAGCACCCAGCCTTTGAGTAATTCCACTACTCCTGGTGTAGGGGCTGAGTAAAGCTTCAAAACTTGCTCTGAGCAGTGCTTGTAACCTTTTTTATTTTAATTTTTTTTGAATTTTTATTTTAATTTTTTAAAAATTTTTNTCGGATGGAGGACAGGGGAAAAAAAAACCCCAACAAGTTCTTTATGGAGAATTCCTGCAGGGGAGAAAATATCTTTATTTTTCCTCCGGCAAAAACACTCTGGAAATCCTTTGTCAGGAATCTCAGGGAGCTGCAAACCACAGCCCTGCGAGTTTATTCTGCAAGAATTAAAAATCTCCTTTTTATGTGGTTTATTTCCCCTTTTAACCCCTCCTTATTCTGCACCTTCCACAATCCCAGAGCTTTTGGAGCACAAATCCATTCAAATTTGGCATTTCCAAGCCAGCTCCTCATTTCCCTCAGGGGCTTTGCTGACAAAAATATTGTGGGGTGCAAATTTAAAAACCTCATGGGCCTCATTTCAACAAATTTGGAGCTGCTCCTCACCTTTATTTTGCTGTTTTTAGCAAGAGGAAAATCCACTTTTCCACTTAAATTATTCCTCCGTGAACATGGAAAAGATTCCTGGAGGTTTTTCACGTCTTCCCTGAACTTTTTTAGTACTGGAAATTGCAAATTATACACAAAATATGGATTGGTTTTGTCTGCTTGTTCTTTGTTGTAAAGCCCAACTGTCTTCAAATGCAAATATTTGTAAAGGTAGGAGGTGGCAAAGCCCATAAATATTCATAATTTTTAATGAACCCCCAATTCCTGCACGTTCAGCTGAAGGTAAATTCATCAAATATGATAATTATACGAATTACAACTAATGAGGTTTCAATCTTGCTCCATTTCCATGGCTTTGCAAATATTCTCTGTACTTTTTAAAAAAGGGAATGAGGGAGCAAAGGAGGTGGGGAACCACTCCTGAGGCTCCAAAATTAAATACAAACCCCATAAACACACAAGGAAGTGCATTAAAGTTTTAATGCTGCCAGTAATGGATGGCTTTAATTACTCTCCCATGGAAAAAGAGCTTCCCAGTGATGGATTGACTTCCATTTCAGCTTTATTAAAAAGGAAATTGCATCCAGGAGTTTTCATTTGCCTGGATCAGCACAAAAAGCCACGGCGGGGAGAGGATTTTGGAGCAGGGCACGGCACAGGTGTCCCCCATGGGTTGGGGATGGAAAATCCAACAGGAATCTGGGTAGGAGGAGCAGCAGAGGAGGGCAGGAGCATGAGAATATTCCTGAGCCATCAGAAAAATGGCTGTATTTTNTTCAAGCTCAGAGCGCCAGAATATGGATGGGAAACCTTTTTTGCTGCTCAGAACACGGAAAAAATGTTCTTTTTACTGTAAAATTGTTGCCACACTCGCCGGGTTTGTGGTTTTTGTTGACAGTGGGAGAAGCGAAGCGCTGTGAGAGCACCCAGCCTTTGAGTAATTCCACTACTCCTGGTGTAGGGGCTGAGTAAAGCTTCAAAACTTGCTCTGAGCAGTGCTTGTAACCTTTTTTATTTTAATTTTTTTTGAATTTTTATTTTAATTTTTTAAAAATTTTTATTTTAATTTTTTTAAATTTTATTTTAATTTNGCTTTTGGAGCACAAATCCATTCAAATTTGGCATTTCCAAGCCAGCTCCTCATTTCCCTCAGGGGCTTTGCTGACAAAAATATTGTGGGGTGCAAATTTAAAAACCTCATGGGCCTCATTTCAACAAATTTGGAGCTGCTCCTCACCTTTATTTTGCTGTTTTTAGCAAGAGGAAAATCCACTTTTCCACTTAAATTATTCCTCCGTGAACATGGAAAAGATTCCTGGAGGTTTTTCACGTCTTCCCTGAACTTTTTTAGTACTGGAAATTGCAAATTATACACAAAATATGGATTGGTTTTGTCTGCTTGTTCTTTGTTGTAAAGCCCAACTGTCTTCAAATGCAAATATTTGTAAAGGTAGGAGGTGGCAAAGCCCATAAATATTCATAATTTTTAATGAACCCCCAATTCCTGCACGTTCAGCTGAAGGTAAATTCATCAAATATGATAATTATACGAATTACAACTAATGAGGTTTCAATCTTGCTCCATTTCCATGGCTTTGCAAATATTCTCTGTACTTTTTAAAAAAGGGAATGAGGGAGCAAAGGAGGTGGGGAACCACTCCTGAGGCTCCAAAATTAAATACAAACCCCATAAACACACAAGGAAGTGCATTAAAGTTTTAATGCTGCCAGTAATGGATGGCTTTAATTACTCTCCCATGGAAAAAGAGCTTCCCAGTGATGGATTGACTTCCATTTCAGCTTTATTAAAAAGGAAATTGCATCCAGGAGTTTTCATTTGCCTGGATCAGCACAAAAAGCCACGGCGGGGAGAGGATTTTGGAGCAGGGCACGGCACAGGTGTCCCCCATGGGTTGGGGATGGAAAATCCAACAGGAATCTGGGTAGGAGGAGCAGCAGAGGAGGGCAGGAGCATGAGAATATTCCTGAGCCATCAGAAAAATGGCTGTATTTTAAAAATCCATGTAAAAATCACCGTTCCTGCAGAATCCCTGAGGCTGGGAAAGGATTCCCAGCCCGTGGAGGCCGAGCTGTGCCCGATCCCCCACCTTGTCCCCAGCCCAGAGCTCCGAGTGCCACCTCCGGGTGCTCCTCGGACACCTCCCGGGATGGGGACTCCACATCCAGCCCATTCCAAGGCCTGGCCATCTTTTCCAGGGGGAAATTCCTGCTGCTGGGCTGAGGCCTCCCCTGACCCTCCCACATCACCGAGCCCAAGCATTCCCTCAGCACCGCCGTGGTCACCGCCGATCCACAGCCCCAAGTGCCACATCCACACGTCTTCGGAACGTTTCCAGGGATGGAGATTCCAGCACTGCCCTGCGCAGCCCCTTCCCATCCCTGACCACCTTTTCAGCAAAGAAATTTTCCTTAATATCCAATTTAAACCTCCTCTGGTGCAGCCTGAGGAGTTTCCCCTCATCCTGTCCCTGTCCCCCTCACCTGGGGCTGTCCCCTCCTGTCAGGGAGCTGTGCAGAGCCACAAAATCCCCCCTGATCTCTCTTCTCTCCCTTTCCCAGCTCCCTCAGGAATTCTCCAGCCCGTTCCCCATTCCCATTCCCTTCCCAGCCCCTCAGTGCTCCCACAAAAGGACACGGCCCTGGAGGTGCGTGGTGGACAATCCCCATCCCTGCCCTGCTCACCTCAGTCCCCTCTGCCCTTCCCTGCACGAAGGGATGGATTGTTCCTGAAAAAAAAAAAAAAAAAATAAAAAAAAATTTCAGCACGGGAAGCAACAAGGAAAGAGATTTGCGCAACAGGATTTCCTGGCCGGCCCCAAAACGGGGGAATTTGGTGGCTCTCCCACTTCCAGGGCTGAGTTTTCTGCCCTTTATTCAGTCGGCCCTGGGGGCTCGGGCTTTGTTCCTTCGGTGCTTTGTGAAGCTCTTCCTCACAGCCAGGAAATTCCCGGCGTAATTCCAAAGGCACGCGGGGAGCTGCAGGGAGAACAGGGAGCCTGGTAGGTTTTTTGTGGATTTTAGGAAGGTCAGGCGTTCCCGGAGTGGTGAGAACAGAACGCCCAGCTCGGATCTGGATCCTGCATCCCTCCATTAAAGCTGGGAGCAATTTGTTTTCAATTCTCACAGCTCAGATCTCAGAATTTCTCCAGAAAAAGCCATCCCTCTTCCTAAAAAACCTCACTTTTGCATTCCCAGAGTGGTTGAGAACTTGAGCCCAGCTCGGATCCGGATCCTGGATCTCTCCATTAAAGCCGTGATCAATTTGCTTTCAATTCTCACAGCTCAAATCTTCACAGAATTTCTTTTTTTGGGGGGGATCCACATGCTGGAATTTGCTGGAATTCGGGTCTGGTGCACCAGAAAAGGCTCCTGGTGGCATTGGGATCCCAACCCCCCCCTTCCTACCGGGATGTGCTCTGGGCAGTGCAAACAACCCCCAGTGTGGGCTGAGGAATCCTTTGGCTGGGAAGATTTCCCGTGGATCCAAGCCTGGAGAGGAGGAATTCTGCCAGCAGAGGGCAAGAGGATTTGTGTTACGTAAGGAAAAAGCAGGGAGAGGAGAAGCAGCAGGGCCCGGAGCCATTCCCTGCTCAGCTCTGACATCACGGCCCCATTTCCCAAAGCCATCCCGTCACCACACGGGAGGGAAGTGAGTAATTCCCAGTAATTAATTCCCAGTAATAATTCCGAGTAACTCCACCGGAACACGAGCGTGGGACAATCACCAGGGCAATTAAAGTGTTGGGAGAGCTGTGAGCACCTCCGTCCCTCGCTGCTGGGGGGGTTTAACTGGGAAAAGGGGGTTGCAGGGGCATCTTATGGATCTCCGTAATTCCCTGAAGGGATCTTGGAGCCAGGTGGGGTCGGGTTTGTTTTTCCCGAGTGCCTCAAATTGCACCGGAGGTGCTTTAGGTTGGATATTTGGAAAAATTTCTTCACCAAAACAGTGGTCAGGGGTTGGAACAGGGATGTGGTGGGGGGATTTAACGTGGCACTTGGGAACGTGGTTTAGTGCTGGGGCAGTGATGGATTTGATTACCTCAGTGGCCTTTTCCCACGTGAATTCTGTGATTCCATGATCTCCTCCCTCGCCAGGAGCATTCCATGACTCCATCTGCCTCTGGATCCCTATTCTCCGCCTGGAAACAACGGCTCCATTCCTGATCCCTGGGAAGAGCCTTCCCTTTGTTTTAGGAGGAGAATTCCTTTATTTCCTGCGCCCTTTCCATCCCAACTCCAGCTGCACTTCCAGCCTCTAAAGGAGCTGGAGCTGTGACATCATTCAACATTCCCCAAACTAAATCCACTTCCCGCTTCCACAGACAATCCTGGTGGGATTTACCCTCTCCTGGAGCCACTTGTTGATATCCCAACTTTCCTTCCAAGCCGCTCTGGAAGCAGCACAAACATTTGGAAAGCCACCAATCCCTTGGTCCTGGGATCAGGGATCTCCGGTGATTTCCAAACCACAGCTTGGCCATTAGTCCAGGGCACTTCTCCTTCAGGAATAATGGGGAGAAAAAAAATTTAAAAAAATAAAAAAGGAGCTGAGCTTATGTCCAGGGAATGGATGTAATTCTGGCTATTTGAGCTGCTGAATCACAGGGCCTGGAGCTGCTGAGGAGTAATGGTCACATGAGGGCTGCAGTGCCAGGAAAATTGCAGTGATTATCTCATCCTGCTGCTTTCCTGGGCACTGCAGGAAACCTGGGACAGCCCTGGGTGCCAGGTGGATCCAGGGGCTGAGATTAAATCCAGAGGCAGAGCTTGGGTCGGCCTGGCACCACTTGGAGGGCACCTGAGGGGCACAAATTCAGCTTTAACAGGAGCAGTTTTCCTCGGAATTTCTGTCAGGCTCGCTCAGTGGAATTGCAGGATCTGCAGGGGCCTGTGAGGAACACGGAGAGGGATTTTCATCAGGAATTGGAGTGACAGGACAAGGGAATGGCTTCGGAGTGAAAAGAGGGGGTTTAGATGGGATATCAGGAAGAAATCCTTCCCTGGGAGGCTGGGGAGGCCCTGGAATGGATTTCCCCCATCCCTGGAAGTGTCCAAGGCCAGGTTGGAGCAGCCTGGGATGCTGGAAGGTGTTGGAAGGAGATGATCTTTAAGGTCTCTTCCCATCCAAACTCTTCAATGATTTATCCCAACCCTGATGGTGTTTCCCACTCCATCCCTGTTTCAATCCTCATCCCTGTGCTCTGGGAAGTCCCAGCTGTTCCTGGGCTGGGAAAGATCCCGAGCTGTACAAGGAGATAACACCCCTGATAAACAATTACTGCAAGGCTCCAGTCACTGTCTGTGAAGCATCTCGAGATCGTCTGACAGGAACAGTTAGAGCAGGGTAAAATAAAATTTAATGGGATTCAAACCATCCCACGGCCAGCTCCCGGTTTATCTGGTGACTCACCACGGTTCTTTCCTGCCAGGACCTAACACAGCCTTTGGAATTCCCATTGGAATTTAACCAGCCCAGTCTAGCCCGGGGAACAAGGACTGCACAGCCAACACCTGGCCGGGAGCTGGCTGCACGTGGAGCCAGGAGGAGAAAAAGGATGGGAAGCATCCCCTAATGGAGCTGTTTACAGCCTGGAGCAGGAATCGCCCGGAGCACCAGGGCCTCTGACCGCCGGGAATGCTGCAGGGGCAAAAAGCAGCGCTCGCTGGAGGCCAGGGAATTGTTTATCGGGAAAACCCAGCCGGTGCCGGGTCCCACTTCTCCTGCAGCTGATTAGGAGCTGATAAGAGGGAGGTGGAGAGCTCAGCCGCTGAGCTGGACCCGGCTCAAACCCCACAGAGGTTCTGTGTGTTTTCCCTCGATTTCAGGAGCTGGGGAGCATGGATGTGGGAGCTGGTGGGAAATAAAATCTTAATATTCTCCTGCTGCCAGCATTTAACCCTGCAGGGAATTCCCTCCCTGCTGCACCGGGGATAGGCTGGTTCTAATCCCATTAAAGCAGCACATCTGGATTTTTTCCGTGAAAATCAGGGAAAAAAAATCCATAAACTTACAGCCTTGGATAGGCCAGAATTACTGGTTGGGATAGGCTGGTTGTAACCCCATTAAAGCAGCACATCTGGATTTTTTTCCTCAAAAACCAGGGAAAAAAAATCCATGAACCTACAGCCTTGGATAGGCAGGAATCACTCTGAAGATGTTGGAATTTTGTCCTGCTCCATCTGAGCCCAGAACATTTTGGTTCCTGACACTGCTGCCCTTCCTTAGGAACTGCTCCCTGGGGTTTCTCCCTGCACAAAATCCCTTCCAGGCTTTAGGCACAGCCTTAGGAGCAAATCTGGGCTGGAAAACAAAGCCCAAAACCTGATGGAGCAGGCAGCCCCCCCAGAGGTGCTGATGGCACAGGAAAAAGAGGAATGAGCTGGATTTGGATGAGGGAGAGAGGGATCTGAGGAATTCCTGCTCCTTGCTTGGTGCATTTTGCCTTTTCTTTCCACCCACCTTTACCTGGTGGCTTGAGCTTATCTCCAGAGATAAGGTGAGCTCAGTGCACAGGGAATGAAAAGAGGGAAAGCCGAGCCAAGGAAACAGCTTCAGCCTCTGGTTTTATTCCTCTGCTTCTCTCCGTGCTCCAAAACCCTGGCTTGAAGTTTTTAATGGTCCTGTCCTCAACCAGCTGTTAAAAATCTTCTTTTTCATCCCAAACTTTCCTAATCCCCCTCGTTGGAAAGGATCCACGGCTTTTAGAAGATCTCATTCCTGCACCCACACTCCTGGGTGAGGTGGGAATGGTCACTGATGATGGGAAGGGTTTAATGACGGAAAATGTCAATATTTGAACCAAAGTGATGCCCATCAAGTGGGATCCTGCAGGAAATCCCTGGCCAGAGCCCCTGGGAACAACCCCGTCCTCAGAGTTTCCATCTAAATGAATCCAGCAAGGATTAGGATGGAAAACGAAGGCTTTTCATTCCCTTTCTTCATTTTCTTTATCAATTTATGCAGGAAACGAGCCACAGGAATCATGAAAATTCCTTGTTTTGTTCAAGGTCACAGCGCTTATCCCAGGTTTCTCCTCCACCTCACCCGGGTGTTCCAGGCTCATTCCTGCAGGATTAGCAAAAAATCCGTTCAGGACAAGGATTTTCCCACACCTGCACCAGGGAATGGCTTTGGGAAACACCCAAATAACCGAAATCCAAGGAAATCTCCCACAATTGCTGCTCCCAATCCTTCGGGATCCACCCAGTCCTGGCTGCAGCTCCCGCCGGGCTCATCCCATTCCAAGGGAGGATAAAAATAAACCCAAACCTCCCACTCACTTTGGGAGCCAAGCCCTGCTCGTCATCCCGAGGTCTCGTGGATCCTGGGCAGGGAGGGAGGGATGAGTGTGGGGTGCCCAGTTTGCCCCAGGCTTGGAGTCACCATTCCCAGTGGGAAAACAACCTCGGGAACACCGAAACTCTGCCAGGGCGGCGCTGTTGGTGGGGAAAGGGTTAAAATGTGCCTGGGTCTTGGTCAAAAATTAAATTAATGTTGCTCTGCCGGGGGAAAACGGCCTCAGCTGGACCCACGTTTGAAAATGCCAATTTTTAGTTAAATAGTTCCATCCTCAGTGGCCCAAATGAATGAAAGGGCCCCAAAATGGCCCCAAAATGGCCCCAAAATGTCACCGAAATCATTAAATCCCGAGCCCGGGTGACCAAAGTGCTGCTGCAGGTGACTCAGGGAGCAGGACTCCGAAAATTCCCATTTCCATCCCTCATCCGACATCCTGCTGCCTCAGCCCTGGGAAGTGTTTGCTGCCTCATAAATAGCTGGGGAGGACCCTGAGCTCCAGGGATTGTTATTCCCAGTGGGATGCAGATCTGGGAAAGTTCCATTTTCCCCTCCCCTGGGTGTTTATTTTCCCTGGGAATCCAGCAGGAAATGATGCTCTAAAGCAGCTCCCTCTCCCTGTGGATCCCACAACCTTCATTTAAATCCTAAACATTTTTTAATCCTAAAGATTTGGTCATTCCAACCCGCTTCTCTCATTCCTTAAAGCCCCTCTTCAGCTGACTGGAGTAGATTTATATGGGATTTATTTTTTTATAAAATTTATATTTTATTATTTTGAGCTTATTGAGGAGGGTGGGAACGTTGAATCCAAAGCCAGTCCGGTCTGACTGCCCCTATAAAATCAGTGGGATTTAGACAATTCCCTGTCCCAAAAAATTCCCACCCTCCCCCACCTGTCAGGAGTGATGCTCCTCAACCAGATTTTAAGAAGGGACTTTATGGAAAGCCTGGAAAAATCCACAGGTGTTTCTTTCCCTGAGGAACTGAACAAAAAGGAGACTTTGCAACAAATAAGGACAAATTGGGAACATTTACAACAAATAATTATAAATTTGGAACATTTACAACAAACAAGGACAAATTTGGAACATTTACAACAAATAAGGACAAATTTGGAATGTTTTCCTCTCCCACCAACCCTCTTTTGTTCCTTATCTGCCCACAAATGTAAATTTGCTGCTTCTTTTTCTCCCTTGGTGTCCTTTGACCCACAAAAGCTTTCCAGGTGGGATAATATAATAATATTTTCTGTTAATCCCCAAAGGATGAAATTCCCTCTCCAGGCCAATCCATACAGGATTCATCTGGACCACTGTAGAGCAGCTCCAAGCAGATTTTATAGAGTGTTTTAATTAATTTAGAAACACTTTCCAGGCTTTTAAGTTATCCTGGTTTTCCTATTCCAACCATTTTTTTTCCCTCAGCCAATCACGAGAAACTTATCTGTTAAAATCTATGAATTATTGTTATTATCTGTTAATTATTTTGGTTTCTTGGAGAAACAAGAGAAGAACAAATGCCATTTTTAGGGACGTTTTCCTTCAGGAGATTTGCTCTCCCAGGAAAACACAGCCACGACCTCTCCACAACCAACAAAATCACGGAAAATTTTTTTAAAAACCCCCCAAAAATCGAATTTCCCAGCCTGGAAAAGAGGGCTCAGCCCCCGTCTGTGCCCTGTTTTCGGCGGGGCTGAGGCAGGCAGGTGTCCCTTATCAGGAGCATTCCAGGCGGGCTGTTTGTCCCAGGAACCGGCCGGAGCGGGAGCCGGCAATGATTCAGTGGGATGGGGAAGGGCAGGTGGAGCAGGAAAAGTCACCTCTGGACAGGAA
Source organism: Dicrurus megarhynchus (assembly GCA_013399195.1). Classification (NCBI taxonomy): domain Eukaryota; kingdom Metazoa; phylum Chordata; class Aves; order Passeriformes; family Dicruridae; genus Dicrurus; species Dicrurus megarhynchus. The sequence goes on from VXAD01009327.1 coordinate 55,186, forward strand.
GGTATAAAAGACACCTGAGCTGCAGCAGCAGCAGCCACTCGAGCACGGGGAGCTCCTCGAGGTTCCTTTGCCCTGGGAAGACCTGGGAACGCCGCCGAGCTGGAATTCCGAGGTTATCGGCTCCAAAGGCTCCGAGCTCCGAGTCCTCTGGGGAGGAGGTGGGAATCAAGAGATCAGAAGATGCTTTTGTCCTTCTAACAGCACCTGAACAGGTATTTACAGCCTTTCCTCTGCTCTCCAGCTCCTCTTCCCTCGCTGCAAGTTCAAATCCCACTTAGGGATCGTTGGGATAGGGATTATTGCAACGGGGATCACTGGGACAGGACAAGTGGTGGCCACTGTCCTGATATTCCTGATATTCCTGATATCCCTGTCTGGTTTTGTGGTGTAAAAATGGTTCTAGAACTTATAAAAAGTGTTGAATTACTTCCTTCATGTTGCTCTCTGGAGTGATTTCGTTATTTCCCGGTGTTCCCGAAGCTTCTGGAAAAGCCCGGGTAAATAGCTGGGAAAAGGAGATAAAGAGTTGCAGGCTCTGAATCAAAAAAAAGCAATCAGAAAATCAAACCAACCCCCCCGAACCTCAAATAATTCTGTTAAAAAGACACAGAAGGGGAAGGTTGACGTGTCCCGCAGGGCAGAGCAGGAATTAGAAATGTCTCATCTGTGCTCTCCTCAGTCTGATCCAAATCCCTGTGTTCCAACTGATCCAGGGGCCACAGAATCCCAGAAATCAAACCATCAAACAAAAAGATATAAAATAAAATAGAATAAATAGAATAAAATGATAGAAATAAGTAGAATCTCAATATATTGAAACTAAGAAGCTTCTGTAAGGTCACGAGCATATTTAGCAAATATGGGGAACACGGGGGAAAGTTTGGATCTTTATTTAAAAGCAAATTGTGGAGTAAACTTTGAGTTTACTCTCAGGATTTTGCTGTGCTGGAGCTGACGTAGCCCAGCCCAGTAAAAACCTCATGAGAGCAGCTTTAATTTCATAATTCAGGTTGTGAAACGAGAGCTTGAGCAAGCCAAGGCTTCTCCCTTTCTCAGCTTCCCTTCTGCCACTGGTTTGCTGCTCAGAATTCCTGAAAAACCCTCAGGAACTGCAAAAAACTGGGCTTAGGGGATGGAGTTCTGCAAAAGGGAAGATTTAGTCAAGAAAAGAAAAGAAAAAAAGGAAAAAGCCCCCACAGGTTTTCCTCATCTTTGTGCCAGCTTGGGCTCGGATTTGTAATTCATCAGCATCTGCCAGGCTGTGCTACGGCACACATAGGCAGGAAAAAGGAAAAAAACACCTTAAAACCCATTAAAACTCGCTGCAAAATGCACAAAATTTAACTGCAGGAGAAGCTGCGCCCCCCAAAAAAATCCATATTTAAATGAAGAGAAGCACAAAAAGGGAAATTCTGAAGGGCGGCACAGCTCCGGCAGCGCCAGCTCTGAGGGGACAGGGCTGAACTCCTCATCCCTCAATAAAGGAGATTTTTTTCCCCGTGGAATGTGGGGAATATTTGGTGTTTCTGACCGCCGAAATGAAGCTTTAAATGCTGCCGTGTGGAGGCTCTCCGAGCCCAGGGCTGTAATTACAGCAGCCACCTGAGCATTGCTGCCTTGTCACGGGCAAATCTCCGGGCAGGGAGGATCAAGCCGGGCTCGTTCCCTGACACATCCCAAAAAAATGTTCCCTGGGAATCCAGCAGCGGGGCTGTCACCAGGAATTTCCTCCTGCTTTCGGCTAAAGGAGCTGAAAAGTTGCGTCTGGACGCAGCTGGAGCGGCAGGTGTTGCCTAAAATAAGCCAAATTTTGGGTGATGCTGAGGGGGATGAAGGGACAGGAGTTGTTTGTAACCCGATTTTCTGGGATTGGGGCTCCTGAACAGCCAGCACATGGCGCTGGTTTTGCTCCAGGGCTGAGCACAGGGAAGAGCCGCGTTTCCCCAGGGAAAACACACCAGGAAAGAGCAGAGAATTCCCCCGGCTCTGCCACCAAGGCCATTTCCTCCTTGCTGTGTCACGGGGACAGCACAGAGCTGCAGCTTCAGGCTGAGGATTCCACGATTTTGGCAGGAAAAAAAAAGGTGTTTCCTCCCCTCCCGGGCTTCTCCCGGGATTCCAGCATCCTCGGATGGCCCTGGGCAGCTCCCAGGAGCCGGGATCACGGCACAGAGCTCCCCAAAGAGCCTTTCCCCCGTTATCTCCCCACTGAACGGTGTTATCTGTCTCTTAGGCCTGCCTCATGCTCCATAATCCCTGAGGGCCTCCCAGACTTAGAGATTCCCTCATGGAATCTTCTGCTCTCCTCCCTGCTCAGGTGCCGGGGAGCACCACCCGGGGTAGGTCCACCTTGTGTTTTTTCTGCCCCAGAGGGAGGAATGTGGTGGGAATGTCGCTCCCATCTCTGCCATTCCAGCGGTGGCCTGGTGGGAAGGGCTTGCTGGGGGGATCTCTGCGGGTTCCTTGCTTCTCTGCAGGTTTGACTTCACCTTCCAAGCTTCCCAGAGGTTCCCTGTGTCCTTCCCAGCTCTGCTCCAGGCTCAGGATGCAGTGGAAGTCACAAACCGCTCTTTGTTCCTTTAAGGGGTTGAGCCCAGGGTCGCTGCCGGTGTTCCCACCTGGTTTAAAATAAATCCCGTGCTTTCCTTCTCTTCCAGAGTCTCCCAGGGCTCTGTTCCTTTCCGGGGGCTCCGTCATGTCCTGCTTCTCCCAGCTGTGGCACTCCAGCACTCCGGAGTCTCCCACCAGCCCCGTGCCGGCGTCTCCAGGAGAAATCCCCATCCCCATCAGCCCCATCATCGTCACCTCCCCCGGGGATGGCAAAAGGAAGGGCAGATCCCCCACGGGCTCTCCCAGCTCTCCAAATCCCACCTCTCCCAAGCCAACCTCGCCCGTGGAATGCTCCATCTGCTTCAACACCTACGACAACTCCTTCAAGACCCCCAAGCTGCTGCAGTGCTCGCACGTGTTCTGCCTGGAATGCGTGGCCCGCCTGAGCACGGGGCTGCCGCCCAACCAGCCCGAGGACCTGCTGCCCTGCCCCTTCTGCAGGCAGCTCACCAACATCCCCCAGGAAGGAGCCCCAGCCCTGGAGACCAGCAAGGAGCTGCTGGCCACGCTGCCCCCGGAGCTGCAGCAGGAGAAGGTGCTGTGGATGGAGGGCACCAAGCTGTGCTGCCGGCGCGCCTCCGACGACCCCGAGAACCCCGAGTCGTGCATCTCCATCGACGTGGCCATGAGCAAACCCGAGAGCACGGAGGCTCCTCCCACGGGGCTGGCGGGGAGGCTGTCCCGCTGTGACCTGTGCGACGATTGGAAGCGCATCGTGCTGCTCTCGGCCCTCATCATCATCCTCTTCTGCATCATCCTGTGGCCCGTGCAGTGCGCGCTCAAGACGGGCAACCTGCGCTGCTTCACCAGGACTGTGGCCATGAGCAGGCCCGAGTACCTGCCCCCCAAAGCCACCACGGCGGCGGCTTCGGTCACACAGCCACCCTTCCAGTAGGGCCAGAGCCCCTGGATCTGCTCAGGGGTGAGCAACAGGGACAGGACCCGCTTTCCTGACAGGATCTGGGTTACAACCCTCTTCCAGTAGCACCAGGAGCCCCTGGATCTGCTTAGGGATGAGGAACAGGAACAGAACCTGCTGCTCTGACAGCTTCTGTCACACAGCCCCACTTCCAGTAGGGCCAGGAGCCTCCGGATCTGCTCCAGGATGAGGAACGGGACCTGTTGTCCTGACAGGACCTGTGACAAAATCCCCCTCCAGCAGCACCAGGCTCTGCTCAGCTCCATGGGGACAAGGGACAGGACCTGCTGCCCTGGCAGTTCCTGTGACAGAAATCCCTTTCCAGCAGCACCAGGAGCTCCTGGATCTGCCCGGCTCCGTCCCCACCGCGGGGAGGACAAACAGGAGCTGCTGCATTTCTTCGATTGCTGGCAGACCCCACATCCCGCTCTCCCCACACTCCCGTGCCTCTGGAAGGCTCCCTCCGCATCCCGCTGCCAGCCTTTCCATGGAAACCGGGGCTGGGAAGTGCACGGAGAGGTTTTTTCCAGGAGTGGCACGGAGCTGGATCCCCCACGGCACTGGGAAGCGCCGTTCCTCGAGTTCCCGAGGGAATAAAGGGATATTTTCTGCCAACCGGAGCAGCTCCGTGATTATTCCCGTGAGGAGCTGGGATGGGGAGGGCGAGGACACGTCCGAGCTGGATAAACAGATGGGAAACACCCGCATTCCACAGGCTGGGAAGGTTCCCGTGGTGCTGGAGGTGGAGCTGCTGCCTCCTGCTGACAACCCCGGATCCATCCCCACGAGCATTCCCGCAGAACCCAGCACCGATTCCACTCATTTTTCCCAGGAAGATGCTTAAAAACCCCTCATTCCCAGCTGGAAGGTGATTTTATACCCAGGCCTGAGCTCTGAGAGGCACAAACCCAGCACAGCCTGGAGTCACCACATCACCAAACCTCCCACGAACCTCTCGCTGCTGCCAAAAAATTCCGTATTTTTTTTGGACAGCTTTTCCCTCCTCATCTTCCAAAGTGTCAATATTGGGACCAGGCCAGTGGCTGACACTCTCCTTTTTATTCAAACAGGGATGTGCCAGTGATTCCCAGAGAATTCCTGGCGATGCTGGCTCCCAATTCCATGTTTTTATGCAGTATTGTGTGCAAGGACCACAGCGGGATGGATTAAATTATGTTTTCTACAATTCAAGGTGTCCCTGTGTGGAATGACTCCCTGTGATCCCTTTTCCCTTGCAATTCCAGCTGTGTTCCCAGGTCACTGTGAGCCTGCAGCTTTATCCTGAAAATTCACACTTTCTCCCGTTGTCCCAACTGAGAATTCCCTCTGTGCTTCCCTAATTTAACCAGGAAAATGAGAAGCTGCAAAACCTCTTCACCTTTCCCAGTTGATTGATGCTTCCAGCCTCCTTTTCCAGCAAAAAAAAAAAATCTAATTTGGGATAAAAAAGGGCTGAAGGAATGGCAGGAATAGCTCGAGTTGGTGCTGTGTGGAATTTTTGTGGAAAACTGGGCAGGTGTCAGCCACAGAAACGGCTCCAGGCACTGGAAAATCTGCCAAAATCCCTGGGCTTGCCAGGAATCCTGATTTGTGTCATCCCACCCATTCCCTGTGCTCCCCACGGAAAGGGAATATTCCCAGCACCAAATTCAGTGGGAAAAGGAACTCACCGAGGCTGCAGCTGGAGAAGGCACTTCCATTTTCCCTCAATAATTTGGGATCAGCCCAAATCCCTGGGAGGGATTTATCATTCCACCTTCATCAGCACCTCCCTCTGAGGAGACCAGGGGAGAGGGAAGGAGCAATTCCAGCCTCACCAAATCCACTTTTCCCACGGAAAAGGGGCCGTGGTGTTCTCACAATTCCAGCAATTCCCAGTTTTCCACCACAGCATCCTCAGGGATGTTGTCCCTCTGCACATTCCCAGCTTTCCACGTCCTTGGAAATAAAGGCTGGAGGTTCAGCTGAACCTCCCACTCCTGGAGAGTCCAGGGAAGGGGGAAAAGGAGGGAAAACAAATCCCTGGACAGCGGAATTCGGCCGTGGGGACATCCAGGATGTGGGATGGGGACTCCCAGTCACCGTCCCAAAACCCAAACTACTTCAAAGAAACAGGAAAAAAAACCCCCTTGGGAATATCCAACATTTATTAAAAGTGCAATAAAAACAAACAGTTCTGGCCCTGGGAGCAGGGAGTGGGAAAATCAGCCAGGAATTCCAGCCCAGGGGTGTGGGGGGTGTCCAGCCCTTGGGCTTGGCACTGACATCCCAAAAATGCGGGGTCCATCCCAAAAATGCAGAGTCCATCCCGTTCCAGGGATGCTGGATGAACTCAGTACCAGCCCTGGGGCTGATCTGGGGGTTCAGGCTGGATTTCAGACCCTAAAACTGCTCCGGGGGTTCAGGCACTGAATTTTAAACCCTAAAACTGCTCTGGGGGTTCAGGACCAGATCTGGGACCCCAAAACTGCTCTGGGGGTTCCAGCTCTGGATTTCAGACCCTAAAACTGCTCTGGGGGTTCAGGCACTGAATTTTAAACCCTAAAACTGCTCTGGGGGTTCAGGACCAGATCTGGGACCCCAAAACTGCTCTGGGGGTTCCAGCTCTGGATTTCAGACCCTAAAACTGCTCTGGGGGTTCAGGAACTGAATTTTAAACCCTAAAACTGTTCTGGGGGTTCAGGACCAGATCTGGGACCCCAAAACTGCTCTGGGAGTTTAGGGACTGAATTTCTGACCCCAAAACTGCTCTGGGGGTTCCAGCTCTGGATTTCAGACCCTAAAACTGCTCTGGGGGTTCAGGACTGACCCTGGGACCCCAAAACTGCTCTGGGAGTTTAGGGACTGAATTTCTGACCCCAAAACTGCTCTGGGGGTTCAGGATTGGATTTCAGCCCCAAAACCGCTCCAGAATTTGGGCTAAAATCCCACCTGGAGCTCTGAAATGCTGGACCTGAGGAGCACACGGAGTTTCCCAACGTTTTACTAAATCCCTGAGTGGAAAACCCTGGGAAAGCTCGGAAGCAAAAAGCTGTTCCTGTTCCTTTCAACAGCTCGAGTGTAAAAAATACAGATTTAAGTTAAAATAATAATTATTAATAATTAAAAAAAAAAAAATCAACAACAAAACAACCCTGAAGCTGAGCTTGGATGCTCCAATCCATGTCCAGAGGCACTTCCATATAAATATCAACCTGCTGATCCTTCAGGAGAAGATCCTTCTCAGGAATAAATTAGGATAAGGCAGATTCCCAGGTGGATTCTTCCCTCCTGGCCGGATCCAAAGGGTTGGGGAAGGCGAGGCAGGCACAGAAATCATCCTCGGCTGCAGAACTTGGGAAGGGTGGATGTAAACACTGGAATTCCTGCATTCCAGAGGGAGGAGGAGGAAGAGGGAAGGCTTAGCAATGGGAGGGAAGTGCAGGGATGAGGTTCCAGAGCTGATATTCCCAGGGAGGGAATTGTCTCCCGCTTTTCTGCGCTCCCAGCAAAGCCTCACTCCCAGAACCCCTCAGAAAGCAGAATTCCCCCCTCCCTGGTGCCACATTCCCTGCGAAGATCCCATTCCCTTTCTCCCACGTTTTGAAGCTCCACCCTGCTCCGGGACGTGCCCAAATGGTGCCAGCAGGGTGGTGCCACCCGAATCCATCCACATTCCCACATTCCCACCTGGATATCCCTGCCCAGCTCACCTGGAGCTCCGCTACCGCCCGGAGCTGCTCGTTCCCGGAACCTTCGGGCTCTGGATGTTGAGGTTCTCGTAGACGGAAGCGGAATCCTCCTCCAGCCTGTCCGGGAGCAAAGCCCTGGCATTCCCAGCCTTCCCACGCCGGAGCTTTTCCCACAGGGATGAAGTGGGAACAGCCCCGGCCTCGTGGATGAGGATGAGCAGCTCCCACTGCCCCCATTCCCTGTTTTCCCTCCCTCCTTGGGAATGGAGCCTGGAAGTGACACTTCCTCCCGCTCCATCCCCCTCTGCAGCACTCAGCTATCCCTTTCCTTAGGGAAAGAGGGAAAAAACCATCATTTGGGATCATTTATTCGTGCTCATGTCAGGAATTCACGTTTCTCAGCCCACGTTTCCCTTCCACTTGGATACAAATCCACCTCTCCCCACCCTTGTCTCATCTTCCTTCGGATTTTGCTGGAAAAGTGACGGAGTTTCCCTCTCTGGCTGCTTTTCCAGAGCCAAGGATCCAGGGTGTTATTCCCTAAAAGTCAGGATCCATTTCCTCCTCCCCTTTCCAGCACACAGGGAAGGTGGGGCTGACAGCGGGGGGGGGATTCCCGGTTTATTTGGAGCCATTCCCACACCATATCCAACTCAGGATGGGATTCAGGGCTGGAAAAGGGAAAAATCCCGGGAAAACCCTGAGCTTACCCAGGCTGGCTCCGTGGGGCCGGGGGCTGCCCTTTGGCTCTGCCCTTTTCCATGGCAGAGTATCCGATGTTCAGGTAATCCCGTTCTTTCCTTTTATTCCTCTGGAAGAGAAAGCAAAGCCAAGCAAATCCCGCTGGAAGCAGGTCCAAAACAAACTTCCCAAGATTCCCAAAAAGCTTCCCAAGATCCCAAATGCCAGAGGGGGATGATTTTTGTGTGTTCAGGGCAGCACCAGCACCCCTGGAGGTGCTCAAGGACGTGGCGGGGATCGATCCCAGCTTGGACTTTGCCGATTTTAACCCCCCTGAAATGAATTCCAGGGAGAAGGTGGGAGTGGCTTTTTTCCAAGGAATCCAGGGCTCACCTGCTCCTCTTCCAGCCTTTTCTGCTCGGCCTCGATGAACTGCTGCACTGCCATGTAAACGAACTTGTACTGAGCCTCCGTCTGCACCATCCCCGAGCGCTGCCTCCGCACCATCTGGATCGTCTTGGGAATGTCGATGTCGCAGTCCAGACCTGCCCAAATCCCACGGGATCACGGTTATGGAATGGGAATTCACCTGGGAAAGTGTTTTCCTGTGGCAGCTTTTGTCTGCACACAGGGATGGTGCAGCACTGGGATATCGGGAATATTGTGGAAGGAGTTGTGGAATCTGTGTCCATGAGAAGCTTTTTCAGTCCTGCCAGAGGATAAAAATGGACTGGGAATGGTCATGGAGTGGGAATTCACCTGGAAAATTGTTTTTCTAAGGCAACTCTGGGAGGATCTGGCTGCTGTGAAGCCCTGGGATGTTGGGAATATTGTGGAAGGATCTGGGGAAGCTCTGTGTCCAAGAGGGCCCAGCTGCCTCAGGACTCCTGGAGCAGACCCCAGGATTCCACAGGGAATTCCACAACTTCCAGGAAAGGGTGACAACCCTTCCACAGAGAAGAATTTTGGGGATTCATTTTGGAATCCTGGCCCTGCTGATGCCACCAGGAGACTCCCCAGAGCTGCTGGAAGCATCTCCCTTTCCAGAGGGCCAGGGATAGGGATACACACCTTGCCTGTGGATTATATCCACCAGGATATCGATCACTATGATGGTGCCTGTGCGTCCTATCCCAGCACTGGGAAGAGAAAAGGGAAAAATCACTGCAGGAAGAAATATTCCCAGAGTTAGTTCAGCTCCCAAACTCCTCCAGGTGCCTGGATTTGGCACGGATGGTGGGAGATCCAGAGCCAAGGATCCAGGGCATTATTCCCTAAAAGTCAGGATCCATTTCCTCCTCTCCTTTTCAAGGAAAATCAGAATTTGTGAGGCTGCAGAACTATCAACTCCAAACTGGGAGAAAGGCTGGGATTTCCCAGGTGCGTTTTTATCCCCCCAAATTGGGGCGGAACATGAAAAAAAGAGGGATAATTCCATGGGCATCCCAGTGCTCCGTACCTGCAGTGCACGACGATGGGCCCCGAGCCCGGAATGCTGCGCTGGGCCCGGTTCACCTGCTCCAGGAAGCTCAGGACCCCCCCGGGCTCGTTGGGAACGCCGTGGTCGGGCCAGCTGAAGTACTGGTAGTGCCTCACCAGCCGCGGGAGCTCGTCCTGCACGGGGGAGCCAATCCCGGGGAAATAATCCTCAGGGATCTGCTTCCAGGGGGAAATCACCTTCCCCACTCAGGGATCTCCTCCTTCCCTCCTCAGGGATCTCCTTCCAAGGGGGATTCACTTTCCCTGCTCAGGGATCTCTTTCCGGGAGGTTTCACCTTCCCTGTTCAGGAATCTCCACGTTCCCTACTCAGGGATTTCCTCCCAGGAGGTTTCACCTTCCCTGCTCAGGGATTTCCTCCTGGGATGCTTCCCCTTCCCTGCTCAGGGATCTCCTCCTTCCCTCCTCAGGGATCTCCTTCCAAGGGGGATTCACTTTCCCTGCTCAGGGATCTCTTTCCGGGAGGTTTCACCTTCCCTGTTCAGGAATCTCCACGTTCCCTACTCAGGGATTTCCTCCCAGGAGGTTTCACCTTCCCTGCTCAGGGATTTCCTCCTGGGATGCTTCCCCTTCCCTGCTCAGGGATCTCCTCCTTCCCTCCTCAGGGATCTCCTTCCAGGGGGAATTCACTTTTCCTCCTCAGGGATCTGCTTCCAGGGGNGGGATGCTTCCCCTTCCTTCATTCTCCTCCAGCTCATTCCCAGTGCCCCAAAACTCCACCAGGGTAACTTTTGGGTGGGCAAACCCAGCAGGGAGAAGCTCCAGAGCCCCCTCCCCGTGGATCCCAGCCCGTTCCCGGCCGGACTCACCCTGTCCGGCCGCAGGATCTCCAGCTCCCGCAGGAGGTACCCCTGGGCCTCGCGCTCGCTCACGTGGCGCACTCGGATGGCCCCGAATTCCTTGGAGCAGCCCTTGTCCGGCCAGTAGCGGAAGCATTTGTTCTGCAGGGACACCGGGGAGGGATCCTCAGCCGAAATTGGGGAGCTGGAGGGGGATCCGAGCCCTTGGGATCCAGCAGGGAGTGCGGCTCCAGCAGGGAGGTGTTCCCTGTGAACTGGGATGAACTGGGAAGGGCTGTTCCTATGGGAAATATCCCTGTGGGAATCTCCTGGGGAGACCTTGCGGTGTGTAACGGGGGCTCCCAGAGCTGGGGAGGGATTTTTCACTAGGGATGGAGTGACAGGACAAGGGGGAACGGGCTCACGTTGACAGGGTGCGGGTTTGGGTTGGATATTGGGAAGAAATTCTTGGCTCTGAGGGTGCAGAGGTTATTCCATGGATACCCCATCCCTGGAAGTGTCCAGGGCCAGGCTGGATGGGGCTTGGAGCAGCCTGGGAATGTGGCAGGTGTCTGTCCCCATGGTGGGAGTGGGATGGGGTAGGACGGGATGGGATGGGCTTTAAATCCCGTCCAACCCAAACCATTCCATGATTCCCTGCAGCTCACCCGGCCCCTCTCCACCTCCCTGGTGGTCATGACGATGACGTGGGAGTTCTCCTGGTGCACCATGGCCCAGAAGTCGTTGACGGTGCCCTGCAGGCAGCCCTGGGTGGCGATGTAGACCTTGCAGTGCTCCGAGCTCCTCCCGTCCTCCGGGATGCTCTGAGAGACGGGAAAAACCCACCTTCAGCATTCCCAAACTTCCTGATTCCCTAAATCCTCCTCCAGTCTCACCACCAGGCTCACCAGAGCTGTCAGCAAATGCTCTGCCAGCCTCTCCAGGGACATTTGTGCTGCTGGAAAACAACCCTATGCCACAGAGCCTTCCCAAAAGGTGGATGGGGCTGGAATGAAGCCGCCTCTCCATGGGTTTCCCAAAGGATGGGAGGTAAATTCCAGAGCTGCCTTGCTGGAAATGCAGCTTCAGGCAGCTCTTGGCTGACAGATTGAATCCCAATCCCAATTTAATCCCATTTTTGATAATGTTCCATCACAGAAAGGCTCTGGGAATGGGTGCCAGTGCTCTGGGAACGGGTCAGGAAAGGAGGGGATGGAGATAAACCGAGATCCTTTGGGATCCCCAAAAACCCCCAGATTTGGGCTGGATCCAGATGCTCCTGAGAGTTTATTCTCCCTGAATTCCCACCTGGGGGATTCCCTTTCTCAAATACCTTGATGTAGTTGGCGTTGATGTAGTCAGAGCCGGGCACGGCCCCGTCCACGTCCCGGAGCGTCACCCGCGTGGTGTCAACTGTGGGACAAGAGTGACACTGGGGTCACACAGAGGGACCTGGGGTGACCCTAAGCCCAAAATCCCACCCTGTGCATCCCTGGGAGCATTGTCCAGACACTCCAGGAGCTCTGGCAGCCTTGGGGCCGTGCCCGTTCCACCCTCAGGGGGAAGAACCTTTCCCTAAAACCCACCCTAAACCCGCCCTGGCTCAGCTCCACTTGAGCTCTTAAGCGTTTTTGGATTCAGGGAACAATTTCCCAGTTCCCAGGATAAAAAGGGGGATGGAGAACACCACGAGTGGACCATTCCAGCTCCTCCCAGCCCATAAAAAGCTGCAGGAATCGGGATCTAAACCCCAGAGCATTTCTGGTGGCTCCTTACAGGGCAGGATGTTCTTGTAGCGGTTCTTGGCTTTGTTCTCCGGCCGTTGTCCCTCTTTCCTGGGATACAGGAGCTTGCATTCCTGCTGCTGCAGCATCTGTGGGGACAGCAGAGGGGAAATCCTGTGCCAGAGGCAAAGGAAAATCTCCTTGGAATTCCCAGTCCTGGGAAGAGCTGGCAGGAAGGGAGAGGGAGCCGAGAAGCAGCTTGAGGAGAGAGTTCGTGGGGGGAGAAGGGACAGATTCCTGCAGGGAATAACGGGAGGAACTGCCTGGGAAAGGAGTTCTGAAAGGAGCATGGAAAACAGGGAAAAGGAGCAGGAATTAACACAGAAAACAGGGAAAAGGGGCAGGAATTAACACAGAAAACAGGGAAAAGGAGCAGGAATTAACTCAGTTAACACAGAAAACAGGGAAAAGGAGAAGCAGTGCTGAGCAGAGAGCTGGAAAACCACGACATTCCCACCCAACCAGGATGTTCCTCACCCACAAGGATAACTGGGGAAGGATATGGGAGCATCCCATACCTCAAACTCTTCCCAGAATCCCTGCTTGGCCTTCTCACCGGGATCTGCCATTTTATTGAGCTCCCTCACCCTGTGCTCGATGTTGGCGGCGTTGATGCGGGTGGCGTTGAAGGGCTGGAAAATGGACACAAATCACTGCCAACAACAGAGAATCAGGGAATTTTTCCCTCGGAAAAAGCTGTTCCCAAATCCCCGGGGGCGTTTGCAGGAGCTGGGATCGTTCCTGCGGCTGCAGGACGAGGATTTTCTGGCAGTTCCCAAACCCAGCGATCTGCGCCCTCTCCCGGGAGTTTGGGTGAGCCCGGAAAGAGGCAGAATTCCCGCTGGAGCAGGAATTACCTGCTTCAGGTGAACCACAGCTCCCGATTTCTCCACCATGGGATTCTTCTTGTAGTGCTCCACCAGGTCCGTGAGGGTGTCGAACCTCTCTCCTCCGCCCACGTCGTACTTCCCGTCCAGCTTGGGGACAAAACCCCAAATCCGGGGTGATTTTGGGATTCCCAGCTCCCAGCGGGATCCCCCCCCGGCCCTATTCCCACCTGGAAGTGGATCATCACGTGGGTCACGTGTGGCTTTCGGTCGCCGCTCTCCGTCTTGTCCTCGCTGGTGAGCACGGACAGCACGAAGTCGCCGGGTTTGCTCTGGCTCTCCCTGACCAGGAAACTTCCCGGTTTTCCCTTCTCCGTCAGCAGCTTCTCCGCCTCCTTCCCGCTCAGGTGCCCGTGGTACCACCTGGGAGCAGCCACGGAGCCAAGGTCACCTCGGGAATGTCCCCAGACCAGGGCTCTGCTGGAAAACCATTCCCAACTCCCACTGGAGTTAATGAACCTGGGAATTCCTGGGAGGGGCTTCTCCAGCACTATCCTTGGGGTTAAAATAACCTGGGAATTCCTGGGAATGGCTTCTCCAGCACTGTCCTTGGGGTTAAACTCAAAATAACCTGGGAATTCCCTGGGAATGGCTTCTCTAGCACTATCCTTGGGGTTAAACTCACAATAATCTGGGAATTCCTCGGTGTGGATTTTCCTGCTTTGTCTTTGGGGTTAAATACAGAATAACCTGGGAATTCCTGGGAATGGCTTTTCCAGCACTATCCTTGGGATTAAACTCAAAATAACCTGGGAATTCCTGGGAATTCCCTGGGCATGGCTTCTCCAGCACTATCCTTGCTCCAAGACACACAAGAATAATCTGGGAATGGCTTTTCCAGCTCTATCCTTGGGGTTAAACTCACAAAAATCCCTTTCCAACTGTTCCATGATTCCCTGTTCCCTAAAAGCTGGAGAAAGCTCATTGGGATGTGCTGGCACTGAGCAAGCAGCAGCTCCTGGGCCCTGCCAGCTCCTGATCCCAGAATCCCTGGATTCCTGAGGCTGGAAAAGCCCTCCAAGACCATCAAACCCACCGAGCTCCACCTCCACCTCCGCGTGTGGCCACACTGCATCGCTCGAGGCAATCACAGACCCCAAACCCCAGCAGACTCCAACCTCCTTCCCAGATCCAGCTGGGAATCCGGGGATTTACCTCTCGGAGGTGGGGTCCTGGCAGTTGAGGGGGTACTTGAGCTCGATGACGTTGCTGTTGCGCTCGCGGAGCAGGCCCTGCTGCTCGGTGTAGTGCTGCACCAGCTCGGCCAGGGTGGCGAATTTCTCGCCCCCGTAGAGGTCGTAGTAATCCCCCGTGTTCTGGATCTTGATGTGCGTCACCTCCTCGTTCCTCCTGGGGAGGGGGAGAGGTCAGGGAGCAGGGAAAAGTAATTCCAGCCTCCGGAGAAGCAGCTGATGCTGGGAGAGGCTGGGAAAATTGGTGGCTGGAGACGCTTTGGGGTGGGTGGGAAAGGCTTTGCCCTGGTGAGGGGATGCCCTGCCCCACACCCCTCATCCCCCACAGCCTCCATCCCATCCCTGGAACCCAAATCCGGCCCCAAAGTGGCCAAATTCCCGGAATTCCCACCTGGGGGAAAGGCCCAGGAAGGCCAAGGGGGATTTAAGGCCTAACACGGAGGCAATCACATCTTGGTTTCCCTCCTCTTGAAATTTTATCCTCCCTCCTCTTGGAATTTTAATTTAACACTGCTGGAATCCAGGGGCTGGTAGCTCCATGTGTGCTTTTCCATACCTTTTCTGTCTTTCTCTTCTTCTAATTCCCTCCTCTTGGAATTTTGGAGTAACTTAAAATCGAGCAGGTTTAGACTTTGCAAAGCTGCATGGAATTCCCAAATTAAAGCTTTGGGAAGTGTTTTATGTGGATTTAACGCTGCCCTAAACCTTTTGCCAAAGTTCCTCTGATTTCCTAGGTTTCCTAGAGGCTTTTTTGGGTGTTTAGACCTTTTGGGAATTTCTTGTGGGGATTTTTCCCGTCTAACTCAGAGGAGGAACAGCCACTGCCTCCATCCCTGTTGCTCCAGAGGATTTTGCCAGTGTAGGATCAGCAATCCCAGTTTGTTCTGGGATGTTTTATCTGGCATTGAGGAGATTTCCAGCTGGTGACAATTCAGTGACAACTGAGCACGGACAGGGGCAGCATCCACGGATGAACAGGGAAGCCCAGAAAAATGGGAAGAGCTGCAGCTGGATCCTGGAGAACAAACCCTTGGAGACTGAACCCAGCCACCTGTAATAGGGGAAAGTGTAGGGTGGTACCTCTGGGTGGTCAGGGACAGCTCCTCCTGGCACATCCCACCCCAAATCCAGCTCTTCCACCCCAAATCCAGCTCTTCCACAGGCAGGGACCTCAAAATCTGCCAGTATTTCCATGCAGGAGCAGAACTCCGTGGCTGGGGATGAAACGTGGCTGTGGAATCCCCATCCCATCCCAGTCCCGTGGCAATTCCTGTTCTCCTAGAGGACTGGCACTCCAAGAGCTGCTGCCCCTCACGGATTCCAAGCACAATCTGGTTTTGCCCTGAGGTTCCAACGCTCCCTTCCCTTCCCAGCCCCATCCTGGCCCACAAAGGCTCCGTTCACAGCCCCGGCCCCGAGGCCTTGGAGCCCTCCAGGGCTGGAAATCAGGGAAATAATCGAGATCCTTTATCCCAGAGCCCTGGAGGTCACCCTGAACACAGAGCACATTGATCCATCCCCATTTCCTTCCCATTTTCTTCCAAGCTGGGCTGCACATCCCCGGGAATGAGGCCTGGAATCCCCGGCAGGGGGAATAAAGCACAAAGGAGGTGCCCAAAGCCCTGAGCTGCTCTCAGAGCTGGGAGGAATCAGAGCTCGTTAACAGCAGATCCCAGATTTTTTTCAGGAGTTGCCTCCATTCCCTGCTCAACTCCTTCCCACTATCAGCACTGATATCCAGGAGAATTTTCCTGGATAAAATATTCCCACGTGGGAATCGCAGTCCGTGCTGCAGTGCCCGCCTGCTTCAGAGCAGAGTCAGTAAAACAGGACTCACAAAAAACCCCAAACAGACCCTTTTTTGTTCCTGAAGGCAGAAGAACCACTTGAGAAATCACAAATATCTTTGCTTGCTGCGGCCCCAGAAGGATTTTTTCGGTCCAGGCAGAGCTGAGGGCTCTGACAAGCTGCAAAAAGCAGCTGAAAACACCTCAAAAGCAGAAAATTCTCCCTCAGGGTTAACAAATGTCACCGAATGTTTGGTTAAATGAGAGTTTGGGGCTCTGTGAGAGAGTCCATCAGCACAACCCTGATCCCAAACTGAAAGAGAGGAGGGTTGGATGGGATATTGGGATGAAATTCCTCCCTGGGAGCGGCTGGGATGGAATTCCCAGAGAAGCCGTGGCATCCCTGGAAGTGTCCCAGGCCAGGTTGGAGCACCCTGGAACAGTGGGAAGTGTCCCTTGGGTGAACAGGGTGGGCTTTAAATCCCTTCCAACCCCAAACCATTCCCAGATCCTACAAAATCCCCCTCACTGCATTCCTAACCTGCATCCAGAGCAGGTTTGCACGGGACTTTTGGGAAAAGAAATGAAATGAAAGCCCTGGCAGCTCCGTGTTCATGGGGAAATCACTCCGGGGGCTGAGCTCCGCAGGGAATTCTCTTCCCAGCAGCTCTCTGAGCACATCCAGGAGCCAGGAGAGGATCTGTTCCCATAAAACACATCCCAATTATCAAATTAACAGCAGCTCTGACGGGTGGCTCCCAGCTCCTGGCATTTGTGGTGGCCACGGGCCAAGCCCCGCTCAGGCCAACTCCCAGCGTTGCCTTTCCCTTTGTTCCAGCTTTTCCCCGGCTCTGGGAGAAGCTGCTCCTGGTTTTTTTTTTTTTCAGGAGTAATTCTCAATATTTGGGCTCTGCAAAGGAGCTCTGGCAGATCCAGGCGAGGAGAATGGGGGCAGCTGGAGAAATGGGGCCTTCCCTGAGCGGGCTCCCACATTCCTGCCCCTGCAGCCCTCGCTTTAAACGGATTTGGGATACAAATCACTCTTAAATGTTGGGATATTCCCTGGAAAAGCCAACTTACAACCAGATCCCTGGAGGTAAAGAGATGTCACCCAGCAGAAAAGACAAGTGAGGATGTTTCTGGTCACAGTGGGCACAGAAATATTGCTCAGATCCTCCCAAAAATTCTGCTCTCAGCACCCAGAAGAGCTCCTAAATATTTATTTAGGGTAAATAAACACTAAAACACCTGCAGGGAACCACACAGGTCACCTGTAGACTCAGCAGAGGTTACTACAGCTTTACTCCCAGTGCCTGCTCCACCCCTACTCCGCACTGAAGCTGCCAGAGCCCTTCCCTCCCTCCAAATAAATGCCCCCAAAATTAAAATGAGCCCAAAAATATCCAATTTTGGCCCACGGTTTGAGCACCTGCCAGCAGTGTGGGATCAGAGCCGAGAGGGGAGGAAAAAAAGGAGGAGGGAGGAAAAAAAAAAAGGGAAAGAGAAAGGAGCCCCAGAGGCTCGGGGCAAAGCTTTTCCTGATTCCTGCGCCGCCGTTTCCTCGGGACACGCAGCAGGACGTGGGCACTCCCAAATGGAGTTTGGGATTTGGGCAGCCCAAATTCCATCCCTTCCTGCATCTCCCTTTCCCTGCCTTTTCCCAAGCCCTGGGAGCAGCCTAAGGGCGGGTTCAGAGGAGCAGGAAGAGGATTTCTTGTTTGCCTGAAGGGACTTTCTCCTCCTGGCACCTCTGTTTTGGGGACTTTCTCCGAGACATCCGAATTGTTTCCTCTGAAAGGCTTTGATGTCTCACAGAGGAGGAAATGGAGAGAGAGACCTGGCCAGTTGGGAGATAAAAACCTCTGCAAGAGCCCTGTCAGGATGTGATTGCAGAGGGAATAATGACACATTGTTCATGTGAGGAACGGGGACAGGGGGAAGGTGGCTGCCCAGGCTCTCAGCACTCAGGTTTTATTCCGTTTTCCAGAATTTTTGCCCTTTTTGGGGCCATCACAGGTGGGGAAAACAAATGAAATCGAAGCAAAACTGGTGCAGCTTCAGCCAGAGAAGCAGCGAGCACCTGCAAGGAAATCTTCCACGCCCAAAACTTCAGAACAACCCTCCAGCAGGGATTTGGGAGGTGAAAATTTTTTAAAATAATAACAGAAATGGGTAAAAAAAAACCCCTTTTTTTAACCAAAAGCTCCACACTTCCCATGGGCTGTGTGAAAAGTCCCTTCCTGGAAGGTGTCACCACTCTGGGGACACTTTTTTGACTCGGAATCGGGTCAGATTTTCCACTGCTGATGCTGCTCTGCTCTTAACTTGCATCTCGTCGTTAATTAAGGGCATTAATTGGCTCAGTTTGTAATCAAAACGTTATGAAACATAAAATGTCGAATGAGGAGGAAGTGCTCCGACCTCCCTCTGAAAATTTCATCACTTCTTTTTGCCCCAGAGAGAGCAGAAATGGGGAAAGAAATAACAGAAAGGGGGAAAAATAATAATGAAAAGGGGGGAAATAATAATAGAAAGGGGTAAAAAATAATAACAGAAAGGGATAAAAAAAGCACAACAGAATGGGGAAAAAATAATAACAAAAAGGGGGAAAAATAACAGAAAAGGGGAAAAATGACAGAAAAGGGGTAAAAAAAATGACAGAAAAAGGGTAAAAAAATAATAACAGAAAAGGGTGAAAGGAGTGAAAGGTGATCCAGCTCCCCCTCCTCTTCCTGGGATCCAAACAAACCCCAAACCAGCCACATTTTAGGTCCTTTGGAATTTCAGGAAGGGGATTCCTCCCTGCTGGAAAATCCCGGGGCTGATGCTCTTCCCTGCCCTGGCACCGGCGTGGAATCACTGCCAGGAGCACAGGGATGGAACAATCCACACTGGGACATTTGTGGGGCTTCTGGGGAGATCTCAGCCGTCCTTTTATCCCAGGGAATTCCTGGAAAGTTCCATCCAGCTCCTCCTCACCTGACAGAGAGGGTGAAATCCCCGGGGTTGCTCTTGCTGGGCCGGGCCAGGAAGCTGCCATGGACACCCCGGGTCAGGAGGAGCTTCTCGGCCTCAATCCCGCTGATGTTGGGGTGGAACCACCTGGAAAATGCAAAAGGGACACAGGAAATGAGGGATTCCTGCAGGCACGGAGCCCTGCCCTGCTCCTCACCCCCTGCCAGGTGATGTGGAGGTGGGACAGAGGGAAATGGAGAGGGAAATGCAGGAATGGAGGGGGAAATGCAGGAATGGAGGGGGAAATGCAGGAATGGAGGCTGGGCAGGGTGCTTTCCATCCAAAAGCTGGGTTTAGGCAGGGATTAACTAAACGCCGTTACTAAGATCAGTTTTATGACTCTGTCATCGAATTCCAGCTTCAATCCCATCCCTGGAGACAGGAGGGAGGTGCTGGCCAGAGCCTCAGGAAGAGCAGAGTGCACATCCAAAGCCCAGGGAGAGCAGGAAAAGCACTCCAGGAGCTTTTTCCTTCCAGAAACAGGAGCAGGCACCACCCTCCTGGCAGGGACCCGGAGAAGCCACTTCCATTTCCAGGCTCTGGAGCCTCAGCTGGCATTAATTGTTAATTAATATAAATTCACATCTGACACAAGCAGGAGCCTGCACTCAGCCACTCCTGGTGATTCAGCCCCTTTTATCTCAATTATTCCAGTCCACGCTTGCCCCTGGCACAAATCCCTCTTCCCATTCGTTCCCCTCCTGGAAAAGCAGCAGCACATTCAGGATCTGGCACCCAAAAAGGTGGTTCAGGGGTCCAAAGCAATGATTTTGCCCAGGAAATTCAAGTTTGTTCCAGGTGGGTGACAACGGAACAGCCAGGAATCGCTCCAGGGGCGAGTGGCACCAAAAATTCCTGTCAGGAACAGCAGCCAGGGAAGGGGAGGAATCATCAGCAGGGCACAGAAAGCATCACCAGGACACAAAAAACCGTCACCAGGGCACAAAAAACCCTCATCGAGAGACAAAAAAAACCCATCACCGGGGCACAAAAAACCCTCATCGAGGGACAAAAAAAAACCATCACCAGGGCACAAAAAACCCTCATCGAGAGACAAAAAAAACCCATCACCGGGGCACAAAAAACCCTCATCGAGGGACAAAAAAAAACCATCACCAGGGCACAAAAAACCCTCATCGAGAGACAAAAAAAACCCATCACCGGGGCACAAAAAACCCTCATCGAGGGACAAAAAAAAACCATCACCAGGGCACAAAAAACCCTCATCGAGAGACAAAAAAAAACCATCAATGGGGCACAAAAAGCATCATCAGGACACGAGAAGCATCAGCAGGGCACAAAAATACCTCACCAGGGTGCACAAAAAACCACCGTAAGGACTCAAAAAGCAGCACCAGGACACAAAAATACCTCACAAGAACACAAAAAAAATCATCAGCAGGGCACAAAAAAACACCATCAGGACCCACAAAAACATCGCCAAGACACAAAAATCCCCCGTGCAGCCGGGGAGGCCACACAGAACCAGAGCGCAGAGGCCCCAGAGCGTGAGGGTGCGACCGGGGTGGCACCTGCAGCAGGAAATCCCGAGTGGGGCTCTCCCAGAGGATTTCTTTGCACCGAAAATCCCAGAGGATTTCTTTCCACAGAAAATCCCAGAGGATTTCTTTGCACTGAAAATCTCAAGGATTTCTTTCCACAGAAAATCCCAGAGGATTTCTTTGCACCAAAAATCCCAGAGGATTTCTTTGCACAGAAAATCCCAGAGGATTTCTTTGCACTGAAAATCTCAAGGATTTCTTTCCACCGAAAATCCCAGAGGATTTCTTTGCACTGAAAATCCCAGAGGATTTCTTTGCACCAAAAATCCCAGAGGATTTCTTTCCACCCCGTTCAAAAGGTGCAGCCCGGGCCCTCGAGGTGGTTTGAGTGCGAGATTGGCAATTTTTTGCCTTCGTTTTTCAAAAGTTCCGATTGAATTCCCTCAATCCAACTGTTGAAATCCCCCTTTTCTACTCACTGAGCTCCGCTTTAACCTCAGCCTTTCCCACTGCTCTCCAAAGCCCTAAAAGCAGGAAAAAATCTCTTTAAAACTCCCTCTATTCAATGCAATTACCGGCCTGTGCATTACAGATGATTTTATTCTCATCAAACCATTTAAAATTCAATTGCAGGCCCAGCTGCAGCGTTAAATCACCACCCCAAAAGCAGCCCAGGTGTTGTGTGAGTGCCAGGCTTCCTCCTGGGGCAAAAAAAAAAGGTGTTTTTGAGCTTTTTTAGCTGTTTTGCTCGGGTCCAGTGGAGCAGAACAACCCCAGAGAGAGCAGAAGCAAAGGAGCTGTGAGAACAATGAGGGTGGTGCAGAAATTTGGAGGTAAAAGGGAATGTAAAACACCAATATTTCCATCCTCTGGATCCCTGGGAGCGCTGCAGGGCCAGGGAAGGAGGGAATTGAGGAATGAGGGAAGGAAAACCGAAGCAAAGCCCCGCTTTCCACTCGAACAGAGCCCCAAGGCCTCAAACAAGGCCTCAGGCACGGCCCAAACCTCGCCCCGCCTCCATTCCCGGTTTTCCCAGTTTTCTTCACCCCTCATCCCTCCCAGCCTGGCCAAGGGATCGTTCCCCACCCCATTCCCTGCTCCAGCAGAGCCTTTCCCAGCTCTCACCCCATAAAACCTCATTTCCCTGCGCTCCCGGCCCCACAGAGCCCTCAGCGCCTCCCGCACCTCCCCGCCCTTTCAATATTGTCATTTCTTCCACTTTTTTAGCTACAAAAGGCACCCGGAGGTGCCCGGCAGCCCCAAAATCAGGATGTGGAAGCCCACGAGGGATTTCTCAGCGCATAAAAAGGGAGCTCAGGTGGGGCCAGAGGAAGAGATAAGGCAGCGGCAGGGAGATAAAAATCGGAATCACTCACCAAGCGACATCCTGCCGGGGCACGGAAACCCCCACAAATTCATTCCTCGATCCCACAAATTCATTCCTTGATCCCACAAGGGAACTGCCAGCACCCCCCTTTCCCAGCACAAGGAGAGAGGCAGCGGCACCAGGAGGGAATTTTTTTGCCGGAGAACCGTGCAGGGAATTCACCACCTAAATCCAAATTTCCGCCCTAAAAACGCCTCCCACCCCTGCCTGATCTGCTTCCCGTTCACCTCCCTGTTCCCCGCTTTGTCCCCCTCAGTTTTTTCCCCCCGCTCAGAGCAATCAAATGAATTAAAATTTTAGATTTGGATTTAGAAACACGCGGAGAGAGCAGCTCCTACCTCACCATCCCCAGGCACGCCTCAGGGGCTCCTAAATCCAGGGAAAACCATGGAAAACCCCAAAAATCCGGAGACGGGGGGCAGAGCTGCTTTAGGATACAGGAGGAAATTTGCTGCTTCCCGGGGACATCGCAGCCTCCAGCATCCCCCAGGAGCGAGATTCCTTGGGATTCTTTGGATTTCCCGGGGTTTCCTTGGGGTTTTGGGGTTTTTTTTTGGGGGGTAGAAAAGTTTTTAAGCCAGGTGGCAGTGCCCCAAAAAGCAGCTCGTGGTGGCAGGGCCAGGGGTGGGGACAAGAAAAGGAAGCTCTGGGTCTCTTATCTCGGTGTCAGCGCTGAGGAGGGGACAGGAGGTGACAGCAGCTGGGGGAAAAGGAGAAAAAAACCCTAAAAACCACTCCTGGAACCAGCACTTCTCATCCCTGCAATCCAAGGGGGAGGTGGATTTCTCCTGAGGTTATCCAGCTCTTCCGAAGAGGAAATAACGCCAGGAATAAAATCCTCCCTCTCTCTCTCATCACTGCAGAGTTGGAAATGCTGAAAACCAAGGAAGGGCTGAGCTGGGATGTGCCAGTCCCGCTCCTCCGGGAGAATCCTGAGGTTTCCTAAAACACCTCGGCTTCCCTGGTGGCTTTTTGGGGTTTTCCTTTCGGTTTGCAGGGCTCCAGCCCTTCCCTCTGCTCTGGCAGGATTTTGGGAGGGGATACAGGGATTTTTTGGGGGCACAGGGATTTTTGGGGTGGACGACACAGGGATTTTGGGAAGACACAGGGATTTTGGGGATGGATACAGGGATTCTGGGGGGGACACAGGGATTTTGGGGGCACAGGGATTTTGGGGAAGGATACAGGGATTTTAGGGGCACAGGGATTTTTTGGGGGCACAGGGATTTTAGGGACACAGGGATTTTTGGGGTGGACGACACAGGGATTTTGGGAAGACACAGGGATTTTGGGGATGGATACAGGGATACTGGGGGGGACACAGGGATTTTGGGGGCACACAGGGATTTTGGGAAGACACAGGGATTTTGGGGATGGATACAGGGATTTTAGGGGCACAGGGATTTTTTGGGGCACACAGGGATTTTTTGGGGACACAGGGATTTTGGGGATGGATACAGGGATTTTAGGGGCACAGGGATTTTTTTGGAGGACACAGGGATTTTTTGGGGGGACGCATGGATTTTTTTGGGGACACGGGAATTTTTTCTGGGGGGGGGACGACACAGGCAGAACTCGTATCCCCGGCCCTGCAAGAAGCCAAAAGTGACAGAGGACAACCCCAAACTTCCAAACCCAGCCCCTCTCGTGGCTCAGCCAGTCCCAGGAAATTTGGGATCATCCCAACCCTACCGATCCAGCATCTCCCTCCTGCCTGATCCTGCCCGTGCCTACTTTCCTTATTAAAACAATAATGATTAAAAAAATCTGATAGAAAACCAGACAAAACCCATTTTTAGGATGATGCCAAGGGCAGGAAAATCCCAGAGGGGCTTTGAGCAGCCACCGGGCTGTGAGCAGGTTCCTCCTCAAATCCCAATTCATTCATTGATTAATTCGTTAATTAATGAAATCCCAGGCTGAGGGGACGAGGCTGGAGCATCCCAGCTCATCCCACTTGGCACCGGTGCCAGAGGGAAGGCGGGACATTCCTGCAGGGTCATCCCTGCCCCTGTGAGCCCTCTGTGCCCCAGGAACCCCCAAATCCCGGGATTATATAACCCCGAGGAGCTAATTAAAAACTGGGAGCGTTATTCCGGCCCTGGGCAGGGTGACAGGACCAAAAATACGGGACAAAAAAATCCAGGAGAAAAATTCCCGTCCCCTTTGAAGGGTGGCCAGGGCTATTTTTGAACCTGGCTGCAGCGGGAAAAAACTGGAGAAGAGAGGGGGGGGGAAGAAAAACCTCGTGGTTATAATTAGAATTTATAATTAGAATTTAATCAGGGATTCCAGAGGCTGCTGGGAATATTTTGGGAAGGTGGGAGGAAGCAGGAGCAGCAAACAAATAAATAAACACCTCCCAAAAAAAATCAAATCCAACCCTGGGATGCTGCTCCAGGAATTTTTTGCTGCTTGGGAATCAAATCTTTGTCACCTTCCCACCCTCTGGAAATCCCCCACGGCCAAAGGGCACATCCCAAGGGGGAAAGATTCCCAATTATCCCAATTTTTGGGGTGTTTGGAGCTGGAGGAGGTTCCCAATTCCCGTCCTGGGGGTAACTCCATGATTATCCTGGAGGGAACATCTCCAGGGGATGTTGCTGCTGCTCACTGGGGTTTTCCCTCTGTTTCTGTGCCTGGAATCCTTTATGTTTAAAACACCTTAAAATCCCCTTCCTTTGGGATGTGCCTTTCCCTGCTGCCGGGGGTTTCCTCCCAGCGCAGCAAATCCCAAATCCACATTCCCAATTCCCTTGGGAAGAGGGGGAGAGGCAGCAGCCACAACAAGGATCTGGTGGGATCCTCCCCGCATGGAATATCCCAGCCATGGAATATCCCATCCACAGAATATCCCATAAAATATCCCAGAAACAAAATATCCCATAAAATATCCCATCAACAGAATATCCCATAAAATATCCCAGAAACAAAATATCCCGCACACGGAATATCCTGGAATATCCCAGATACTGAATATCCCACACGTGGAATATCCCACACACGGAATATCCTGGAATATTCCTCACATGGAATATCCCATCAACAAAATATCCCACACACGGAATATTCCAGAAAATCCCAGACATGGAATATCCCATCCACAAAATATCCTGCACACAAAAAATTCCAGAAAATCCCAGACATGGAATATGCCATCAACAAAATATCCCGCACACGGAATATCCCGAAATATCCCAGACACTGAATATCCCACATGTGGAATATCCCACACAATCCCACACGTGGAATATCCCACACACGGAATATCCTGGAATATTCCTCACATGGAATATCCCATCAACAAAATATCCCATCAACAAAATATCCCACACACGGAATATTCCAGAAAATCCCAGACATGGAATATCCCATCCACAAAATATCCCACACACAGAATATTCCATCCCTGGAAGTAGCCCTGGATGGGGCTTGGAGCACCCTGGGATAGCCAAGGTGTCCCTGGATGAGTTTAAATCCCTTCCATCCCAGACCATTCCACGATTCCATGAATTTTCCTCCAAGGAACAGCCCCCCCTGCTCCTCTGAGCCCCCCAAATCCTGCCCACTCCCAGTCCCAATCCCCAAAAAACCCCGGAGAGATCCTTTTCCTGCAGCTGGATCCTTCCCACCTGCCCGGGACACCGTGACAGCCACAGCCACAGGAATTCCAACAGCCCAGGAGGGAATTCCAGGATTCCAGGTCCATCCCTGCCCGTGGCAAAGAAGATTTGGGATCAAACTGCGGCCACAGGCGGCAGCAGGAGAAAAATCCACATCCAGGAAGTCCCAGTTCCTGATTTCCAGCCCTGGATCATGCCAAGAATTTCCTGCTTCCTTCAGATCCGTGCAGGAAGCAGCTCTGGGATCTGATCCCACACATTTCCTGGAGCAGGGAATGGCACTGAAGGAACCATTTTCCATTTTCCATCCCTCCCCAGGGCGCTGCTTTTGCTCCAAAGCCCCCAAAATGAAACATTTTTACTGCAGGGAAAGGGTTAATTCGTCCTTAAAGAACTTGGGAAAGTTTCTTCCCATCAAATATCCCGAAGTGTGCGGCCGGGAATAGGGATTGGGGTGGAAATACAAATGGCAGGGTTTGGGAGATGAAGTTTTTAGGGATTGAGAAGCCCAAGGGGTGAGGATCAGGGATGCTGCAGAGGCAGGGATGGAGACTGAGAAATCAGGGAGAAATCAGGGAGAAATAAGAGAAAAATCAGGGATAAATCAGAGGAAAAATCAGGGAGAAATCAGGGAGAAATAAGAGAAAAATCAGGGATAAATCAGAGGAAAAATCAGGGAGAAATAAGAGAAAAATCAGGGATAAACCAGGGATAAACCAGTGACCCGGGACAGGAAAGCTCCCAGCTCCGGGTTCCCACTCCCAGGACCCTCTGCAGGGGGACCAGGTGTGCTCATGGGGTCACAAAGGCTCTGGAAGAGATTTCCCAGAGGAAAAACCGGGAAAAAAACCCAGCCGGAATGTGGCTGCCCCATCCCTGGAAGTGTCCCAGGCCAGGCTGGAGCAGCCCGGGATAGGGGAATGTGTTGGGGTTGGAACTGGATGGGCTTTAAGGTCCCTTCCAACCCAAATCCAGGATTGGGAGAATCCCGAATCCAGTCGGGGATTCCCTGAGGTCCGTGGCAGAAATGGGAACACTCGCGGCATTATCCCCAAAGCTGGAAATTTGGTCCCTTCACTCCCAGCGTCACATCCCAGCCACAGCATCCCAGGAAAAACCGCTGGAAAGCAAATTCCCTCCCTCCTCAGGGCTATTCCAAACACATCTGAACTTCCAACAGCAAAAACGCTTTTCCAGGTCATCCTGAGGCGGGAAAGGACAGCCAGGAATCCCCCAAAACCCCCCGAACCGGCTCGAGGAAACCTCCGGGAATGCAGCAACACGGAGGGAAAATCCTTGGATATCCGTCCATCCCTTTGGAAAGCAGGGCCGGGAAGGAGAAGCGGGCAGGGATGATGATCCCGACTGCCCCCGGCTCCTGCCACAACCGAGAAAACGAAGGAACGGATGCTCCAAAGTCTCTCTCTTTTTTTTTTTTTTCCCCCAGCTCGCGGCCCCCGAGGAGATTCCCAGGAATTTTGGGCGCTCGGTGCCGTTCTGGCNGAATACCGAGAACACGGAGATACCGACAGACGGGAACACCGGGAACACCGGGAACATCGGAAACATCGGGAACATCGGGAATACCGAGAACACGGAGATACCGCCACACGGGGACACCGGGAATATCAGGAACACCGGGAACACGAGCGCCGTGGAACCGACCCTGCCGGGAGAGCGGGGGCAGCTCCGAGCCGGTGCCTGCGGTGCCCGGTGGCCGCTGCTGCGGGACGCGCTCGCCGCGGGTGGGGACGGGACGGGATGGGATAAATTGGGATGGGATGGGATAAATTGGGATGGGATGGGATAGACTGCAGTGTCCGGCTGGCTGCGGGCTCGCTCCTCACCTGCGGGAGGTCATGGCTCGGTCCCGCTCCCGGCGCCGCTCCCGCTGCGACTGCCGCGCTCCGCGCCCGGCGGGCGCTGGGCCCGGCCCGGCGGGGAAACCCCTCCCTGTGACGCGGGGGAATCCCCGCCCTCCGCCCCGCCCGCATCCCGAGTGCCCATCCCTGAATCCCGAGTGCCCATCCCGAACCCCGAGTGCCCATCCCCGGATCCCGATTGCCCATCCCCCGATCACGAGTGCCCATCCCTGAATCCCGAGTGCCCATCCCCGCAGCCTCCATCCCATCCCCGCATCCCGAGCATCCATCCCCACATCCTCCAGCGCATTCCCAGCTCCCTGGAGTCGTTCCCCGTCCAGCCCCGCGTGTTCCCGGTATCCAGCTCCATCCCCCGCGGGGCTTGGCAGCACCGGAGAGTTCCCATCATGGATTGAGTCCTGGAATTGGTAGGGTTGGAAAAGATCCCATAAAAGACAGAAAATCCTCCCAAAGAAATGCCCCGAATCTGGCACCTCCCACGAATCCTGGGTGAGAAAACAAAGCCAGCTGTCCAAGAGGGAATAAAAACCAGGACACAGCCGCTGACACCCCCCCCAGTGTCCCCAGCGGGTCAAAAATAGCAGCTTTGGAGCTATAAAAAGACCCAGCGGATCCTGTGTCCGTTCGGGGAATCCCCAGGGAGCTGCCAGGGCAGCAGCCAGCTCATTCCTCAGGGATGAGGGCTTGGAGGGTGGCACAGCTTCCCTGGATTGCTCCCGGGGACATCCACGGGGGCCAAATAACAGCCCTGGGAATGGTGACCCCTGTCCTGCCCTTCCTGGTTTTCCTGGCACTGAGATTCCCACTCCTGGGAGTTTCTCCCAGATCTGGGCTGGTTTGGTTTTGTCATCCGGGATTCATGGGAGATGCCGGATCCAGGGCATTTCTTTGGGGGAGTTTCTGGCTTTTATGGGAAGCAGCACAAATCTGACACTAGCTGGGGCCAGCCTGTACTAAAACCCCCCTCCAGCTGCCTTTTCCCTCTTTTCCCAGGACAAGGACGGGCTTTTTCTCCCAGGAAAACGCTCCTGGAAGAGGGAGAGGCTTGGCAAGGGTGGCACAACGGGGTCATTGTCACCACGAGCCTGGGGGTGGCTCTTTGTCCATTGAGGTCCCTCCATCACTGCTGGCATCCCAATGATGCCTTTTCCCAAATTAGCAGCTCCCAAACGGCAGGAATTCCACGGTTTTGCCTCACTTCACTCGGCCTGGATGGAGCTGAGCTCTTTGCTGGACAGAATTCCCCAATTCCCACCTTTCCTGGCAGGGAGGTGATGGCAATTCCAGCAGGAAAAGCTGGTCAGAGCTGGAATGTGGATGCTGGAGTATTCTGGGCTGGGAGGGATCATCCAAATCCAATTCTTTTTCCTTGCACGGGACACCCCAAAAATCCCACCTGGAAATGTTTATCTCAAACCCCGTCCTGCTCGAGGCTGATTTTCCTTGGATTTCCAGCAGGGAAAACGCTGCCATCCATGAGGAACAACCCCCAGGGGCATCACCTCAGTGCTGTGAGATCCATGGGATGCCAAAATTCCCTGGAAAACGCCAGTAAAAGAGACAAAGAGGGAAAAGGGGAGACTCCCAAGAGCTGAAACCGCTCCCTGGCCACAGAGGAGGGGAAGGAAAGGCACAAAAATCCTGCAAAATCCTGGGATTGGGGTTGGAATTGGTGGAAAAACTGAATTTAGGAGGCACCTGAAGGAGCCCCTCTGCTTCACCCCCCCTCTGCAGAGCAAACAGCACCCAAGAAAAGCAGGAATTTCCTGTTTTCCAGGGAAAAAAAGAAGCACCAGGCCCCTTAAAAACCTCTTTAATTGTTTCCAAACTTTATTTCTGGGTGATTTGACGAAAGACACGAGTTAGTAATGGTTACATCATGCTGCTCCTCTACCGTGCATTGCCCTTCGGAATTCAGCCAGCAGCTCCCAAAGTCAGGAATTCCTGAAGCCACACGGACATCTCGGGGGTTTTAAATTAAAGAAAAAGTCCCCCCCCCCAAAAAAAAATCAAATCTGGAAAAAAAACCGACCTCAATGTCTTTTGGTTTTTTTTTGTGGGTTTTTTTTTGGATATAACATTATTAAAAATAAAGCCCACGGCCCTAAGGGTGCTGCTGAAAATTCCGGATGCTCCCCCACAAGGACACAAAATTCCTGGTTTAAGGCATTTCCAAGCCCCAGGGAAAGCAGACGGAGTTTTTATGTTTATTTTGGTTCGGTTCTGGGCTTTCTGTTGGGTTTTTTTGTCGTTTCTTGCCTTCATTTCAGCAAAATTCCTGAAAATCAGCAGCTTCCTCGGCCCTCTGGAGCCGGCACATCCAGCCCTGGCTCAGCCCAGCTGGGAATCCCATTCCCAAAACACGGACTGGGAGCTCCCAGCTCCCTCCTTCCCATCCCACCCCATCCTCTCGGGATCGAAGCCCAGCATTTCCCACCAGGAATCCCAATTTGGAGCCAGCAGCCACCAAAAATGGGGATTTTGCCATCCCCAGAACCCCCCCAGCCACAGCAGAGCTCCCCTGGGAATATTTAACCCCTGGATTTTCCACAGGAATGTCACAGGTTGGGAATTCTGGGGTTTTTTTAAAATCAAATTAAACAAAATAAAAGCAGATGCAAGTGGTTTTTCCATAGGTGTTTTCCCCCTTGGTTCCATCTTTGTTCAGAGCTCACCCTGAGAAAAGAAATTTCACTTTTCCTGGCTCAACAGTTGGTGCCAAAACCCTCCTTTTTGATAGAAATTTAGGGAAAAAGTGCCCAATTCCGGCACCTTGGGCAGGAATTGCCACCCAAAACCCGGTGGGATCCTGCGGGTGAATTCCCTAAAGTTGTTTTTCCACGGAGCAATCCCAGCTGCCAGCTGAGGGTGGGAAAGGGACACAGAGGCCCCAAAACGCCAGGAAATCCTTCCCATGGAGAAGGAATCCCAGGGGAAGATGGGATCCATCTGTTCTTCTCCAGCTTCCAGGAGATCCAGAGGCTCCAGGCAGAGGTGCTGCCACTCCCAATCCCACGCCAGAAATTCGGAACTGGCCTCAAAATTTTCCTTTCCAGGAAGAAAATGCTTAAAAATCCCCCCCAAACACTCTCCAGCCCCGTTCCCATTCCCGTTGGAGCCATTCCTGCCGGGCTGGCAGCATCCAGAGGAGCGTGGAAGACCCAAAAACTCCCAAGTCCAAGGTAAAAATTCCAAATTCTCTTCGTGGGACAGGCTCTGGTGGGAGCTCTGCATTCCCAGGCTGGGAGGCAGAGGCTGGAAAACGCCGTGGGTCATGGAAGGACACATCCAAGAGATGTCTGAAGAGGGGAAAGGGACCCTCCCAGCCCTGTGGGAAGAGGGAGAGCATTCCCAGCTCTGGGAGAGGAGCTCCGAGTGATCCCCAGCAGGAGCCCGGAGGCCTCGGGAAGAGCAGCCGGGGTGGGGGTCGGGACACGTCCGGATGAACACAAAGTGTGGGAATGAGGTTTCCCAGCTGCTCCTGCACGTGTCCAAGAGGAAGAGGAGGAGGAGAACCGCTGGAAAAATCCACATTTTTCCCCTCCCAGCACCTCTCGGTCCAGCAAAGAGTCACGAGACAAGCACGGAGCGAAGCTTTGGCCGCCCGGCCGGAGCGGGCCCGGCTCTCTCCCTTCCAGTGCGTGGCATCCCTGATGTGAGCAGAGCTCGAAGGAGAAAAGCACTTGAGATCCTTACACACATAAATTACAGTGAGAGGAACGGGGGCAGGAGGAAATCGGGCAAACACAGGGCCGGGAGAAGGTTTGGAAGAGCCAGACCCCGGAGCAGGGCGGGGATTCCCCACACAGGAGGGGTCGGGGCCAGGCAGTGAATCCGTGAAGGCCTCGCCAGCACCAGCAGCGTTTCCCCCACAGGGGCACGAACAACCCCCCAAAAACATCAGGAAAAAGGGGGAAAACCCCCCCCAAAAAAAGAAGCTTCAAGTATGAAGAAGATTTTTGCTGCGGTGGGAGAGTTCTTCTGTGACTTCTCGGAGCCTCGAGGGTCGAGGTTCGTTGTGTGTCGCTGCTGTTTGGGCCGAGTCTCACCGCCCCGCACGGGCCGCAACCCGAAGAACCCGAAAGAAAAAAGGGGTTTCCTGCCCTCCCTGTCCCCCCCCCAAAAATATAAAAAGCAATAAGTTTACAAAAATAGAAAATAATTACAGCAATAGGCAGGAGGGAGGGGGAGGGAGGGAGGTCCCTGGGCTCTATTTGGCCGAGCAGTGCAATATCCGGGGCTGGTTCAGGGCGTCCTCCAGCAGGTGCAGCTCCCGGCGATCCACCAGCACGTCCCGG
>VXAD01009327.1:87112-98347 GCA_013399195.1 Dicrurus megarhynchus
CAGGGACAGGGGACAGGGGACAGACAGAGTGGGGATAGGGCAGGGACAGGGGACAGGGGACAGGGGACAGAGAGAGTAGGGACAGTGCAGGGACAGGGGACAGACAGACTGGGGACAGGGCAGGGACAGGGGACAGACAGAGTAGGGATAGTGCAGGGGACAGACAGACTGGGGACAGGGCAGGGTCAGCTCGGGGTGCAGGGGACAGCCAGCCTGCCCCCAGCACTGTCACACACTCACACAAGGTCACACAGCCACACTCAGCCACCACTGGGGTCTGTTCTTGTGTCCAACCAGCGGACGGTACGTGTCATTATTTACAAATTTATGCCAATTAATTCTAACCTGTTCTAGACATGCAATTTCCTGTCTTACCTCTATTCTACCAATGAATTTATGTTCCCGTCACCAAGAACATGGAGGACAGTGAAGAAGAAGAAGGAGAAGGTGACCACACCCTTTAGACTCCATCTTGACCCCCCTGTACACATTTTAACCCCCATGTACATGTTATCAGATCTTTTATATACTACATTTCACCCAGTGCAAAGTGACTATTAATGCTTATATTACACTCTTGTGGCTTGCAATTCATCTTTTAAAATTGGCAAAGTTCTCCAAGGACAAAGATCAAAGGCAGTGCCCTCTGGGGCACCCCCATTTCAGGTGTCAGGTCCCCTAAATTAGACAGAGACATGTCGTGGGTTCCGACATGTTCTTCCCTGGGAGGGTGAGGAAGCCCAGGAACAGATTTCCCAGAGGAGCCCCATCCCTGGAAGTGTCCAAGGCCAGGTTGGACGGGGTTTGGAGCACCCTGGGATAGCGGGAGGTGTCTGGGAGTGGCACTAGAGGGGCTTTAAGGTCCCTTCCAACAGCAGTTGTGGCTCTAATTCCCGGTTACCCCCTCAGGGGACGCAGTGCCATGGCGAGGAGTGGCACTGGCCCCTCAGCGTCACCACTGGAGACAGCATTTGTAGGAATTTTGAGGCCACGGTGTGGTGCTGAAGGAAGGGAGGGACATCCCCATCCTATTCCAGCTCTGAATCCTCAGCCAGGGACACGGGAATGCTCTCCCTTCCCCCGGACTCACCCAGCCACAGGGCCCCGTCCGTGTCCAGCTGGGTGGCCCCAAGAGGGGAGGAGCCGGCGATGGGAGCTTCGTTCCCAACCTGGAGGGAACCTTCCCTCTGGACCCTGCTCCCAAGGGAGGGAGGAAAACCAGGAATTAATGAACAGCCTCAGGGGGAAGGCCCGGAGCAGTTCCCTGCGAATCCCGACACCGGGAAGCAGAGCTGAGCATCCCTCTGGGTGCAGTCCTTGCCCCGGTGCCACCCAACCGCGGGGACTGTCCCCTCCAGCACCCCTGTGGCATCCCACAGAGCCGCCCCAGCCCTGCCAGATCCCGCGGCAGGAATCCCTGGCACTCCGGGGGCGTGATCCCTCCCCGCTCCCACCTCCCATAAAAATAAAAAAGGGCCGGCTCGCTCCCACCGGGAACAGAATGTGAAACCCTCAGCTCCCAAATCCCAGGCACGGCCCTTCCACACCTCCTGTCTGTCCCCTTTGACATTTCCCGGCGTGTCCCAGCGGGGCAGGGCCTCCCCTCTGTTCTCATCCAAGGAGAGATCCTTGGGGATCACCGGGCCGTGGCTCAGCCACCTCATCCCCATCCCCATCCCGATCCCAATTTCCCCCTCACCTGGAGGCTTTGATGTGGATCCACTGGTTGGTGTTGACGGGGACTGTGGAGCGCAGGGTGACGGGTTTGGAGCCGAGGTCGTAGCTCAGCTGCACGAAGCCGTCCACGATGGCCAGGGCGATGTAATCCGACTTTTCCAGCCCCTTCCCGCTCCACAGGAGCAGCCCCTGCGTGGCCTCGGTTTTGATGCTGAGCTCGAAGTGGTTGGACTGCAGGGCCTTCTCACTGCGGGGACGGCGGAGGGAAAACGGGGCTGGAAAAGCGGCAGGCGGCTCCTGGAGCAGCCTCCTCCTCCTCCCAGGGAGCTGGGATAGCCTCCATCCCATTCCTGGGATTGGGATGCGCCTGTCTGTCCCCACCGGCTGCCCTCGAGGGTGGCGGATTTTGGGATAACCGCCATCCCACTCCCGGGATACACCTCGAGGGTGGCGGATTTTGTGGTATCAGGATTCCTGTGGGAGTGGATGGGAAGCTCCAAACCATCCACGAGGATCCAAGGAACAGCCCTGGAGGTCTCTGACCCAGCTCCCACTCTTGGGAACACCAATCCCCGTCCTCCTGCTGCCCTAAGCAGGGCTGCTCAGCTCTCCTGGGATCCTCCCCAAGATCCAGCTGGAGATTCCTTGGTTTTGTCCTCATGAAGCGCAATCCCTGCCAGTTGTGCCATGGCACCCTGGGACCCTGACAGGAAGGGGATGGAGGCAACAAAACCTTCTCTAGGTCTTTTCCCAAGGGAGGAATGAAGGGAAGATGGGATTTTCCCCATATTTGCATCCCGATTTTTGCCTCTGGAACAGGCACGAGGCTCCTGGCAACAGGTGGAGTGACCACCCACAGCTGGGACACACAGACTGGACAACAGGGACAACACAGACAGCTTTTTATTCCCGAGGGACACTGCATCCAGAGGGCAGGACAAGGCCTGGTGTCCTTGCAGGGTCACTCAGCCCGGAGCTGGTGGCTCTTGGCTGCGCCCTCCGCAGAGCTCATCCCTCAGGGATAAACAGCAGGGACAGGGACACACGGGACACACGCAGGGACACGGGGACATGCTGAGGCACGGGCACGGCACAAGACAGGGACAGCCTGGCACACTCACCTGGGCTCCGAGGGGAAATCCAGCGCCTCGGGACTCGGATGGGGGAAAAAAGGGGAGCGTGCCATAAGCGCGGGGCAGCGAGGAGACCCTTCCCTGCTTTCCCTTCCCTCTCCCACCCCGCTGGGAACAGCTCCAGCTCTTCACCCCACTCCAGGAACTGCCTGGAGCGAGCAGGAGAGCCAGGAGTTGTCCCCTGGATGAGCCTCCTCCAGCTGTGGAAACGCCGGTGGAAGTGGGGGCTGGGGCAGGGAGAGCAGGATAACGGCAAGGAGGGAATATCCAGCCTGTGCTGGGCATGGAGTCGGGTTTAGGAGGGGCTGAGGGAGTGCGAAAGGGGCTCAGCCTGGAGAAAAAGAGCTCGGGAAGGAACTTTTGGCTCTCCACAACTCCCTGGAAGGAGGGGACAGCCAGGGCGGGTTGGGGACAAGGGACAGAAGGAGAGGAAATGGCCCCAGTGGAGGTTTGGATTGGATATTAGGGAGAATTCCCTCAGTGGAGGTTTGGATTGGATATTTGGGAGAATTCCCTCAGTGGAGGTTTGGATTGGATATTTGGGAGAATTCCCTCACTGGAAGGGCTGCCAGGCATTGGAACTGGGGTGGAATCTCCACCCCTGGAAGTGTTCACAAAACCACATCCAAAAGCGCCACATCCACACAACTTTTGAACGCTTCCAACCCCTGACCACCTTTCCAGAGAAGAAATTTTCCCAAATATCCAACCCAAACCTCCCCTGGTGCAGCTTGAGGCCGTTTTCCCTCGTCCTGCCCTTGGGATGCTTCGGGATGAGCTCCCCTCTTGGATGTGGAATTGTCACATGCGGCCTCTGAGTCAGCCCTGGGGCACTCAGAGGACAGGGAGTGCAGGGAAAAGGGGAAATCCAGGAGCGCAGCTGTCCCTGCAAGTGTCACAGGCTCCAGGTCCTGCTCATTCAGCCCTAAATAAATGTAAACTATAAAAATGGATGTCCCAGTAAAAACCAGTACGGGCATGTCAGGGCTGGAGGAGCCATGGGAATGTTGGTCCTGCCCCGGGCACGCCCTGGAGGAGGAAAAATCCACTTTTATGGGCAGCCCTCAGCCTGGCAGGGCTGCAGCTAAGCCCAGTAGGGGAAACTGGGAGAAGATCCCTCCCAGGATGGGGTAGCACAGCCCAAATTGGCTGGGAAAAGGCTGGGAATGCTGACATTCCCTCTGCAGGGCACTGGCACAGGCGGGGTCACTGGCAGGGGGGTGGCTCGGGGGGGGGGTGCACAGAGACAGTTGTGAGGTCATAGTGCTGCAGGGCACTGCCCAGCTTAGGAGGACACTCAGGATAATCCTAAAAATCCTAAAAATCCTAAAAATCCTAAAAAGGCCTTTCCAGCCCCTCCTGGTGCTGTGAGCATGCAGGTGATGGCTCTGCAGCCCCCCATGCACGGGCACAGCTCAGCCCCCACAGCCCTGCCCGGGCCCAGCGGGCGCACGATGAGGTGGGATGGGATGGGATGGGGCAGGCAGGGATCCCTCCAAATTCCCCCTTCCCACAGCAGGGAATGCTCCTCACGGAGCAGGGCAGGACAGACACGCAGACAGCAAATCTCAGCTATCCTGGGATCTGGGTTTCTCCCCATCCTCCTGCCCTGATCCTTTTTCTGACCCCCTCATCCACACTGGAGATGTTTTGAGGGGTTCCCAGTGCCCAGCCCGGCCTCCCCCAGTGCCACATCCATGCTGGAAAAATCAGGGATCAGCACCCTGAGTTCCCATCTCCAACACCTTCGGCTGCTGCCGGAGCAGGGAGCCACAGGAGTTTTCCTTCCCTGTGCTCATCCTTAGACTCTGTTCCAGTCATGCTTACAAATGAAATTAAGGCATGCGGGGGGGACCACAGCTGGATGTGGCAGGGCTGGGACCACAGCTGGATGTGGCAGGGCTGGGACCACAGCTGGGTGTGACACATCCACCAGCTGCTGTCAGCACCCGAGCCCTCCTCCCCCCTGGAATGGGAATATTTTCCCACAAAAGACCTTGGGAGAGGCCCCAGATTCCTCCCCCTACTCCTGCCCGGAGCTGCCCCGGCGTTTGGGGTGGCGGTGGGGACGCGGTGAGGGCGGGTGGGCGCGGCGGGGCCGTACTTACGCTGGGATCTCATTGCTCAGGTGGCTTGAAAACAGAGAAACAGCGACATTGAGAGGGGACAGACACACAGACAGGGACAGACACCAGCTCCACATGGACACTCCCCCGCAGGGCTGGGAAACTGGGAATGGGACAGGCGGATGGATGGGATCCCATCCAAGACCCTCTCCCAGCGCCCTGGAGGTGGGAATTAACCCCAGTGGGGAGGGAGGAAGGGCACTGAGCAGAGCTCCCAGGAGTCTCCTGAAGGAGAAATTTCCAGCCTGGAGGACCTCAGGCAGCATTCCCAGAGGGAATTCCCAAGGACCAGCACAGCCACGGATGCCACAGGTCCTCCCCAGCATGGGGGATGAGCGGAGGTTGGGACACGTGTCCCAAGGCAGAGATGTCCCATCCCTGCTGGCACTTCCAGCCCAGGACATGGAGGATCCAGCTCCATCCCAATTCCCAAACCAGGCTGGGCTAAGCCAGGAGTTTCCTCCAGGCAGCAGAACCACAGCCAGGCCTGGAGCTGGGAATCTGGGGGGAAAACACTCTGCCAGCAGGGCAGCTTTGGAGGGAAGGACTGGGAACAACCGGCCCCAGTTTGGAGCTCCTGGATCCTGGCTTTTCCTCCTGGAATCAGCCCGAATTCCTGGTTTGGGGCTCAGCTCAGCCCAGCAGCCAAGGTACCTCTTGGTGACGGCGTTGTGGTACTCCAGGTACGTCCTGCCGTCGAAGGCCACGGCCTCGGCATCCCCCGCTGCCTTCTCGATGATCACTGAGGTGGGAAAAACAGGGAGATGGGAAAAGGAGCTTTCAGGGAAAGGCAGTGCATTCCTGTCCATGCCGGGACTCTGGGAAAATCCCCCTTTCCTCACTGAGCATCCCCGACAGGACACAGACACACCCAAAGCAGCGTTCCCTGGGAAATGTCACCCCCTGGGTGGCTTTAGAGCCTGGGATTTGCAGCATTTCCCCGTTTGGCAGCCAGGAAAGGTCGGTTTAAACTGGAATTTTGCTTTGTTGGGTTTAAATGGAGAGAGAGAGGAGGTTTAAGTGGGATATTGGGAAGGAGTTCTTCCCTGGGAGGGTGAGGAGGCATCAACACAGAGGAGTGTGGATGGCCCATCCCTGGGAGTGTCCAAGGCCAGGCTGGAGCAACCTGGGACAGTGGGAGGTGTCCCTGCCCATGGGTGGGGTGAGAAAGGATGGGATTTAAGGTCCTTTCCAACCCAACCCATTCCATGATTCCCTAGCCCAGCTCTCCAAGGGCTTTCCTCTTAAAGAACATCCTGATTTGTGCTCCCTTTCATCCTAACCCTTGCTGGACGTGCTGAACTTCTGCAGGAGCTTTCCCAGGTTTTCCATCTGATTTAGGATCCCTGGGACAGCGCGAGGTGTCCCTGTCCATGGAGCGAGAGCAGCTTTCAATCCCTTCCAACCAAACCATTCCGTGATTCCATGAAGGACAAGAATTCCAGCTTGGCCTCGACGTTGTCCTGCTGCCACCAGGACAGATCCAGTGCCATGTGGGTGAGGGGCCACCTCCAGCCCCCTATGGCCACCTCTAGCCCCCTGTGCCACCTCCAGCCCCCCATGGCCACCTCCAGCCCCCCGTGGCCCCTCACCCTTCTCGCAGTGGGCCCCAGAGAAGCCCCTCTGGCAGGAGCACTCGTAGCCCTCCATGCTGGGGCTGCAGGAGCCCCCGTTCTGGCAGGGGTTGGGTTTCTGGGTGCAGGGGTGGCCCCGGAACGGGGAGATCTCCATGGCACTGCGGATGTTCTGCTCCGTCAGCACGGGCACCCCCTGGACCGTGATCTGCAGGGAGGAGAAACGGAGTCATCCCAGGCCCTGGGATGGATTTCCTGGATGTCTCATCCCTGGAAGTGGATTTGACAGGGCCGGGATGGTGGAGGTGTCCCTGCCCATGGCACAGGATGAGCTTTGAGGTCCCTCCAACCCAAACCAGTCTGGGACTCTCCGATGGTCCTTCACTGCCACCTCTGGTGACGTGGGGACACCGGGCAGTGTCCTTGGGGACGAGAGGAGATGGGAATCCATCCCTGAGATGGGAATCCATCCCAAATTCCCACGTGTTCCTGCGACCCCACGTTCCCCTCCTGTCCCCCACCGGGTGCCACTTTTTGATCAGGTGTGCTCCACACACCAGCACAGCTCCCAGGTCCATCCCAGGGCGGGTGGGACAGCTCCCAGCTGGACACTGGGCTGTCCCAGCTGGACACTGGGCTGACCACCAGGACCTCACCTTCTGCACAGCTCCCTCGAAGCCGCTGGAGATGGCGGCTGCTCGAGCCAGCTTGGAGAAATCCGGGGCTCCCCCCACGTAAAACGGCTCCTTCAGGTTCAGCACCATGTGAGGCACCTGGGGAAACAGGGAAAATCATGGAGAAGGTGTCAGGGTGTCCCTGGTTGTCCTGGGCGGGGCCAGGAGTTGAGCTCGATGATCCTCATGGCTCCCTTAATTTGGGATATTTTATGATGTTTTATTTTATGATGTTTCATTTTATGATGTTTTATTTATGGTTCTACGGACGGAGCCTCCAGGAAACCTCCTCATGCCAAGGACTGCGAGGTCCCACCCCTGGCAGGAACCTGGGAAAGGTTTCCCGTGGATTGAATTTTGGGGAGAGGCTGTCCCAACACCCTCGGGCCTGGAGGGGGGCTCTGGTTTTGTGCCACCCCAAAACTCGGGTACCCAAACATCGCTCCGAGCCTCTGCGGGGCTGGTGCTCAATCCCAGCGCATTCCAGAGGGATCCATCCTGGCTGCTCCAGGTTTGAGGGGGTTCTCCTGCATCCCATGGCTTGAGGAGGTTCCCCTGCACCCCACGTGGTGTTTTTGGAGGAGGAAATTCCCTCCTTGCTGTCGCCCCGCTGGAAAATCCCAGGGGAGGCTCCCTGGGAGCGACGCCTGTTCCTGGGAATTCTCTGGGATGGAGCCAGGGCCACAGCAAAGACGGGGTGATATGGATCACTAACTAATGTTTCGTGGGATTAACACAAAAAAAAAAATGACCGGATTAATCGGAATGCTCCCGAAACAAAACGCAACGACTGGCTGGGAATGAAGGAGGGAAAGGGAATGAGCGGCTCTAAACTACAGGGATCCTAAATCAGACGGGAAAGGGACTGGGTGGAACACTGAGATCGGGATGGAAAACACGAAAGAAAGGAACGAGGTGCCAATGGCAGATGAGATGGAGGCGTGGCGGGGTCATACTTATCTGTACCTTACGGGATTTCTGGGATCCAGACAGCAGGGGAGGGAAAAATACAAAGGAAAATCAAAGGGAGAGAGAGAGAGAGAGAAAAAAAAAAGAAAGAGAAAAGGGACATCAGTGGGGTGATATCGCAACAGGCAGGGCTGCAACAGCCCCGCTGCCACCGCGGCTGGGTGGCTCAGGGGGGTGGCAGGAGGGTCACTGCCACCCGGGGAGCGGCTTCGCTCCGAGAGGAGCTTCAAAAGAGGAGAGCGAGGGGAGGAAAAATCCCTGGTTTTGCAGGAATGCTGCGGTTCCGGGTGGATTTGGGGATGAGTTCAGCAGCAAGCGGGGCTTTTCCTGCCTTCTCAGCTTCCTGGCTGGGAAGGGGGAGGGAAGGAACCCCCAGGGATGCAGCAACAGAAGCGCGGAGGGAGAGGGGATGGGGAGAGGTTGGAGTTGGAGAGGGAAGCTGCAGCTGGGACGAGAGGAGAGGAAGCACCCATGGATGCAGCAGCAGCGCCACGAGGCTCTCCCTGCTCCGTGAGCTCCTCCCTGTACTGGGGGGCTCCTGACACCCATCAAGGCCCTTATTTAACGACGGAATTATTTACCCACGGGTGCCTCACGTATCTATCCCAACACGGGGACCTGAAATAAGGGATGGAGGGTCCGTGTGAGTGTGAGGGGCTCATCAAAGGCATTCCTGAAACCTGGCCGAGCTCTGTGTGCAGGGACAGGGAGGGACAAGGGGCTGGAAGCTCCTGTCCTGCAGAAGATCCTTCCCTCCCCGAGTCCTGCCCACTCCTCCACCCTCAAAACCACGACTGAAAGCCCAGGAGCCTGGGAAACTCCTCCCACACATGCCAGAGCCCTCCCGGACCCCCCAACTCACCGGGGACTCCCCCATCACCCTCTCGCCGTTGTTGACCCTCAGGACGCCCTTGCGCCCGCTCCTCTCCAGCAGGACGCTGATCCAGGTGTTGAGAGGCACTGGCTCCTTGCTCCTGGCAGGGAAAAAAGGGAAGAGAAAGCTCCCAGGTGAGAGCTCTGCCCTCGGAACCTGCAAAGACAGCACTGGAAACCTGCCCTGAGCAGTCAGGGCTGCCCCAGGCTCACCTGAGCACGGCTGCCCCTTTGCCCAGGTCATATCTGTACTCCAGGTGCCCCTCGTGCAGCGCCAGGGACACAAAGTCCCCTTTGCCGTCGGTCTTCTGGCCGTTGTAGAAGATCATCCCGCTGGGGTTCTTGGCCAGGAACACCACTTCCATGGACATCTTGTTCCTGAGGAAGCAAGGATTATGGATACCTTCCCATCCAGCTGCTCTCCTGCTCCATCCCCACCTCCCTTGGGATAACCCTGCCAGCCTGGGACTGTGGCATGGATGCCACCCCCGGCAGGCGAGGGATGCCCCTCGTGCTCAGGGCGCTGTGGGGTGAGGATTTCCCCCTCTGCTGCCCCCATCCCTGGCACTTACTGCAGGTCAGGCACGAAGCTCTGCAGCCCGTTCAGCTCCAGGTAGGAGAAGCCGTTGAACTCGGGCAGGAAGGGCACGGAGTGGTCCTGCTCCGTCACTGGGCACACAGGGGGCAGGGTGAGGGACGCGAGGCGCGGCGGACGCCCCGGAGCCTCACCGGGCTGGGGACATCAGCACCGGGATCCCGCCCTGCCCCAGGGGATCCCCCCGTCCCACCTCGCTCGCAGAACTCCCCTTCGCGGCCCATGGGGCAGGCGCACAGGGCCCCCCTGTCGGGCAGCACCAGGCAGGTGGCGGAGACGTGGCACGGCGAGGGCTCGCACGGGTTCCTCTCGAAGGCGCACGTGGGCCCTGCGGCAGGACAGGCAGCTCGGCACCAACCCGCGGCCACCAGCACAGACTCCCCAGTGTCCCCCCTCCTGGCTTTTCCATGAGCCGGGAAATCCCACAGAATCCCAGAACGAACCAAGCAGGAAGAGACCTTTGGGATCATCAAGCTCAGCCTAGGACCCAACACCTCCTCACCAACCAAACCCTGGCACCCAGTGCCACCTCCAGGCTTTGTTAAACCCCTCCAGGGGACAGTGACTCCACCCCTCCCTGGGCAGATGATTCCAGTGCCCAACCCCTCTTCCAGTGAAAAATTTCCCCACGGTGAACCCCACAAACGGCGGGGCACCACACCCCTAAAATACCTTATGGGGACATCATTTCAGTGCCCCTAAAGGG
Organism: Dicrurus megarhynchus; assembly: GCA_013399195.1. NCBI lineage: Eukaryota > Metazoa > Chordata > Aves > Passeriformes > Dicruridae > Dicrurus > Dicrurus megarhynchus. The sequence continues at coordinate 97,440 of VXAD01009327.1, forward strand.
GGCACGAGAACACCCAGATCCTGACCCTTATCTCCTCACTCCACCCTGAATTCATTGACCTCACCGGACGTGGCTTCACCCTCCATGACGATCCCAAAGGTTCTGGGATCCCAGGGGGGTGAAGACCCCGCAGAGCCCATCCCCGTACCCGTGTAGGCATCACGGCACTGGCAGTGGAACATCTCGGCCTCCTTGGCGTGGCAGATGCCGCCGTGGTGGCAGGGGTTGGGCTCGCAGGGGTCGTTGCCGCACTCGCCCACGGCGCTGCCGTAGAGGACGTCGCCGGCGCCGTCCCGCAGGTCGTACACGCGGTTGTTGATGCCCAGCACGCGGATGCAGCCCCGCAGGCCGCCCGTGGCCGTGGTGCGCTCCGTCACCCTGAGGGGGGACACGCCAGGCGGGGTTTGTCCCCGTGGCGCGGCGGGGAGCACGGCCGGGCAGCGGGGTCGGGCTGTGCCGCCCTCGGAGCGCCAGGGCTGGGCAGGGTGGGAGAGACTCCAGGGTCGAGTTCAAGGTGGGAGCCGTCCCTGGCTTGTCACAGTCATGGGGCAGTGCCACCCTCATGGGACAGTGCCACCCTCATGGGGCAGTGCCACACTCACGGGGACAGTGCCACACTCATGGGGACAGTGCCACCCTCATGGGACAGTGCCACCCTCACGGGGCAGTGCCACACTCATAGGGCAGTGCTACCCTCACAGGGACAGTGCCACCCTCACGGGGACACCTCACTGTCCTCACGGGGACACCTCACTGTCCTCACGGGGACAGTGCCACTCTCACGGGGACAGTGCCACCCTCATGGGACAGTGCCACCCTCACGGGACAGTGCCACACTCATAGGGCAGTGCTACCCTCACAGGGACAGTGCCACCCTCACGGGGACACCTCACTGTCCTCACGGGGAC
>VXAD01009327.1:98861-109540 GCA_013399195.1 Dicrurus megarhynchus
CACCCTCACGGGGACAGTGCCACCCCCCAGGCCCAGTGCCACCCTCACAGGGGCAGTGCCACCCCCCAGGCCCAGTGCCACCCTCACAGGGACAGTGCCACCCTCACGGGGACAGTGCCACCCCCCAGGCCCAGTGCCACCCTCACGGGGACAGTGCCACCCCCCAGGCCCAGTGCCACCCTCACAGTGCCATCTGGTCGTCGGGCGCTCCCCCGATGAACAGGTCGGTGTCCAGGTTGAGGCCGTCGGTGCCCGGGGGGCTGTCCCCGCTCACGTGGGGCTCCCCGTCCACGGCCAGGGCCCCGCTGCGCCGGTTCCGGGTCACCACCAGCTGGTGCCACCGGCCCGGCTCCACGCGGACCCGGCTGGTGACGGTGCCGGTGCCGGAGCCGGTGTTAAACCTGAGGGGAAAAAGCGGTGTTTGTGCCCGAAGGTGCCAGCGGGGCCGTGCCAGGGGTGACGTGGCACTGGAGGCACTTGGGGGCCCTCTCCTTCCCTCTCTCCTTCTCTCCCTCCCTTTCTCCTTCCTTCTTTCCTTTTCTCCCTCCTTCACTCCCTCCCCTCCTCTTTCTCTCCCTCCCTCCTTCACTCCTTCTCTCCCTTCCTCTCTCCTTCTCTCCTTCCTTCTCTCCCTCTCCCTCCCCGCCTCTGCTCTGCCCTCCCCATCCCCTCATTCCAAGCCCATCCCGTTGGATTTTGGAACGCAAAAAAACCCACTCTGCTGCTTTTCTCCCTTTCCTTTTTTTCCCCTCTCCGCGTTTCTTTTCCCAGCTAAAAAAAAAAAACACCCGCCAAAAAAAGATCTCTCGCTCGCCCAAAACAACCAACCTCCCACACCTAGGAGCTTTTTGAAATTCAAAGTGGGCCAAGTGAGTTCACTGTGCTGAAAAGAGGGAAGGAGCTCCCTCAGTATTCCAGCTACATCCAAAAAAAAAAAAACACCCTGATTTTTGTCCACTTTGAGGCCTCTTCTGGCTGCAAATTCCCCCTCCTGGCTCACCTGAGCTCCACGAAGCCGCCCACGAGCGCCAGCGAGATGAAATCCTTGCCGTGGTTCTGGGCGTTGTAGAGGAGCAGCCCGCTGGGCTCCAGGGCCCGGAATTCCATGGAAATCCTCACTGTGTGGTAGGCCTTCATCATCTTGAAGGCCAGGTAGGACTTGCCCCCGAAGCTGGGGATGAAGTACCTGACGGCTGCGGGGCCGGGGAGGGGACACAAGGACGGAGCAGTGAGCGCCTGGCACAAAGTCGGGAATGTTTTCCTACCTCTGCAGGAAAGGCCGGGAAGGGGCTGGTGGCCCCTCTGAGGCCACATTCCTGGGAAATGATCCCTGTCAGCACCTCCTGACACTCCCAGCGGTGCCCACAGACCCCTCTGGTGATGCTGTTCCCCCCCAGAAATGTTTCAGAAATCGGGATTACTTCATCCAGAGGTTTCCCAACCAGTTTCTCCCAGTTCAAAATCAGCGCTGCTGGTCCTTCCCATCCCCTGCTCCCACACTCCTCCAAATTCAGCTTCCCTGCTTCTTCATTTTCCTCTCTCCTCCCCAAAAACCTGACAGATTCCCATCCATCACTCCCGGCTTTTCCTCACTGCAGCCGATGTTTTCCAAGGGATCTGAGAGGCCAAATCCCGTTAAACCAGCAGGGCTGGACACCCACAGCTTGAAGAGCTCCAGGTGACGGCTTTAGGGATGAAGTTTTTTGGGAATGAGCCCACCCAGAGCCCCTGGCGTGACCCCAGAGTGCCCCGGGGGAGCTCCCAGCAAACGGCAGCAGTGCTGCCAGGATCCAGCTGCTTCCCGAGCTGCTCCAAGGGCTGGGAAATGAGCCTGGATCAGCAGCACCCCGGTCCTGGTGCTGGGGAGGGGGGACAGAGCCTGGCTGGGTGACACCGGGTGACACTGCCACGAGCTGGGACAACAAAGCAGCAGCTCCCAACCCCCCAGTGCTTTGGGATCAGGATGGAGCCAGGGAGGAATTGCTCCTCGCTCTTTGCAACCTCTCTGCTCGCCTTTTACACCCACTTGTACCCGCACAAGCTGAGGTGGCAGAGCTGGGACAGCTGGTGACACCAACCCCTGCCGTGCCAGGGCCGATTTTGGGGTTGGTTTGCACGTCCCCCCCTATCCCTCTGTCCCTACTCAGTGGTTTTGTGCCGTTTCCCATCCCTGGAAATGTCTAGAACAAGCTGGCGCAGGGGGTGGCATCCCTACCCAAGGCAGGGGGCGGGAAGTGATTTTTCAAGCCCTAAATTTGGGATTTTTCGGAGCACCACCTACGTTTCTCGCACACGGCCCCTCCTTTCCCCGCGGGGCAGCTGCAGGTGAAGTCCTCGCCGTCGTCCTCGCAGGTGCCACCGTGCAGGCAGGGGTGGGACTCGCAGGGCCGGGGGGGTCTCCTGGTGCCGGGGGGCTGCTGGGTGGGCTTCCTCCTGCCGCTGCCGGGGCTGGTGGAGCTGGGCCTCCTGGTGCTCACCACGCCCACGGCCTTGGGGCTGGTTCTGCCCGCGGGCTCCGGGCGGTGGCCGAGGGCCGTGGTGGCCGTGGGGACCCGGCGGGTGGTGGCCGGGGCCATGGTGGTGGCCGTGGTGGTGGTGACGGTGGTGGTGAAGAGGCGGGGGATCCAGTCTGGAACACGGCAGAGGGTTGGGGTCAGGTGTGGGTTAGGTTTGGGGTTAGGGTTAGGTGTGGGTTTGGGTTAGGTGTGGGTTTGGGTTAGGGTTAGGTGTGGGTTTGGGTTAGGGTTAGGTGTGGGTTTGGGTTAGGGTTTAAGTATGGGTTTGGATTAGGGTTAGGGTTATGTATGGGTTTGGGTTAGGGTTCGGTATGGGTTTATGTTAGGGTTAGATGCGGGTTTGGGTTAGGGTTAGGTTTAGGCGTGAGTTTAGGTTTCCATATGGATTTGGGTTAGGTTTAGGTATGGGTTAGGATTAGGGTTAGGGTTAGGTATGGGTTTGGGTTAGGGTTAGGTGTGGGTTTGGGTTAGGGTTAGGGTTAGGTATGGGTTTGTGTTAGGGTTAGGGTCAGGTGTGGGTTTGTGTTAGGGTTAGGTTTAGGTATGGGTTTAGGTTAGGGTTAGGGTTAGGGTCAGGTGTGGGTTTGTGTTAGGGCTAGGTTTAGGTATGGGTTTAGGTTAGGGTCAGGCGTGGATTAGGAGATGGATTAGGAGCAGCCATGGTGGTCCTGGCAGGACACCAGGAGGGGGAATTTGCAGCCTAAGAGGCTTCGAAGCGGACAAAAATAGGGTTTTTTTCGGGATGTAGTTGGAATGCTGGAGGTGGGGGCTGTGCCTGTGCCAAGCTCTGTGTGCCCGCTTTTCCTGGGAATTCTGGCTTAGGTGGAGCAGGAGGAGTTCCAGACTGGCCACCACCTCTGGAATTCCAGGATGGGCTCCCTTTCTAGGGTTGAGGGCAGATCCGCATCTCCATGGGTGGCACTGCCCATATTCCATGGAAAAGGGGGGCATTTTAACCCTTCAATGGTTTTCATGAGTGGAAAACCATTCCAGGCACATGGATTTTACTCAGAGGGTGGGGAGGCCCTGGAATGGATTTCCCAGAGAAGCTGAGGCTGCCCCATCCCTGGAAGTGTCCAAGGCCAGGCTGGAGCACCCTGGGACAGTGGAAGATCCCTGCCCATGGTCCAGATGATCTTTAAGGTCCCTCCCAACCCAAACCATTCCATGATTCCACGATTCCTCTGCACCCTGGCACCGCCTGGGGAAGCTTTTGGTGCCACAGCTGCAGAGCCCTGGCAAGACCAGCAGGGCCCCCCTGGCATTTTGAAAGCCTAAACCAAGCGAGGGGCACTCGGCACGGCCCCAGGGACTCACCAAAATCCATGAACTTGATGTGCTCCTGCTGGGGCTTCTTCACCAGGATGGTTTTTTTCTTGGAAGCTCGGATCTGCTTCAGCAGGGCCCCCTGGATATCGGCGGCCGTGTAGGACGTGGCTGATCCCAGCCAGGAGGGGGGAAGGAAGAGTGAAGATTCAAACAGGAATTTCCCTCCCAAATCCCTCCTGTCCCAAGGAAAACGCTCCCAACTTCCTCAGGGAGCAGCTCCTCCCAGCTCTGCTCACATTGAAATTTTCCAGGACAGAAGACACAACCCCAGTGAATTTTAGGATGGTTCTTTCCTTCTCCTCCCCACACAGGGTTCTCCAGAAGGAATTCCCGCTGGGAATGGCCCTACCTGGGTCAAAGTGGGCCTCCACGATGACCCTGACGGCGCTGCTCTGCCCCAGGTCCCGCACTCGGATGCTCTTGAAATCCTTCCTCACGTCAGAGCCACGGAAAAGCTCATCCAGCTGTGGGGGAAGGAGGAAAGGGAACATCCTGGTCAGCGAGAAAATCCTGGGATGGGGATCCTGCCAGGGAAAGATCCCGACTCTCAGCCAGGCTTGGATTTGCTTCCAAGCCTTTGCAAGGCATCCCGGTGACAGGGAGGGAACAGGGGCTGCTGTGCTGTGACAATTCCAGCTGGTCCCTGTTCCTTTTGGCAAAGGGAAGAACGGGATCCATAAATAAAGCAGGACAGGGAACCATCCCCGAGCTGAGGAGGAGCAGAACCAAGCCAGAGCGGAGCCACCTCGCCGCTCATCCCGGGATTTTCCTTTGTGTGCCATCCGAGTCCTCCTGATCTCTCCCAAATCCACGTAAAGCTGCTCAGACACTCGGGAAAATCCCACAGAGCCCCGCTCTGCATCCTTAAACACCTGCCTGCCTTCCAAACCTGGCTCTGGGATGCTGCAGGATTTGTCTGGAGGCACGGGAAGGACACGGTGACGGCACAGGATGGGTGACAGCCCCGCCAGCTCTGTCACAGCCAGGGCCACCAAACCTTCCCCCGGCTAAGGCTGTAATTCATTAATTAATTAACGATCCCACGGCTTAGTTTTCCCCTTTAAAGTGGGAATAGTGAGCAGAGGGGTCCAGGGGCACATCACACCCGTGGCATGGGGCAGGTGGCACCGGGGACAGGCGTCTGCAGCCACAGGTGGCTTTTGTGCCGTGGTTTTGTGTTTCCATGGGAAACCAGAGAGCAGCAGAGTCCCTGAACGAGTGACCCAATGATTTTGGGAGCATTCCCGCCCTCAGGCACACGGCAGTGACCTGGGGACACTGTTATTGTCACTGGGACTGCGGCAGTCATCTGGGCCCTGTCCAATCTGCTCCCAGGGCTGCTCCAGGGGCTTGGAATCAGCTCCAAAGGTGTTGCTGCCTTTGCAAAGACGGTTTGTGGTTGCTCTGGCACACAGCGCTGCCTCAGCATCCCCAAATGGACAAATCCCCACCCAAAATCCACCTGCTCCCACAGCTGGAAGTGCAGGTGGTTCTCCTGAGAGGTGGGAGAGTGGATTTACACCAGGAGTATCCCAAAGTTGTGCAGCTGAACTGCAGGGAGAAGGGGGTTTGGATGGATTTGTCTCAGGGCTTTTCCTGGAGATAAAACACTCTGGGAATCCCAGGGGTGTCAGAACAGTCCTGACATCGAGACCAAGCTGGAAAAGGATTTCTGACCCAGCACGGAACAAAGGGAAGCTGTGGCGAGGTGGGGTCAGGCTCTTCTCCCAGGGAACAAGTGACAGAATGACAGAAAAGGGTCTCAAGTTGCACCAGAAGAGGTTTAGGTTGGATATTGAGGGAAAAATTTCCTCATGGAAAAGGTGGCCAGGCACTGGCACAAGTTGTGCATGGCAATGGTGGAATCACCGTCCCTGGAAGAGCTCCAGGAATGTGAGGATGTGGCACCCGGGGACGTGGTTTGGTGAATGTGGCAGCGCTGGGCTGGATTTGGTGATCTTGGAGGGCTTTCCCGACCTCAATCCTGCAATTCCCTGACTCCAGGATTCCCTTTTTCAGCAGATCCCAGCCGTGCCCCCCGCGAGGGGCGCAGAACTCACCGCGCCCTCGATGCTCCGCGCCGTCTCCCCGAAGAGCTCCGACTTGGGGTCGGCCATCTCCGGGGTGTAGAACAGCTCCTGGCCCTCCACCTCCTCCAGGATCAGCACTCCTTGGAACACCTTGGTGGCTGCAGGAGGGAGGGAGGGAACACAAGACAAAGCCCTTTAGCCGGGCGGGGGGTGGCGAGGGGCTGGGAGAGCGGCCGGAGTCCCTGGGAAGGGGGATGGCGGTGTGGGGGTAGTGCCAGTGCCGGGTTAGTCGGGATGGGACGGGACAGCCATGGAGGGTTAGTGCTGGAGCAGATGGCAAAGACCGGGCTGGACGTGGCAGCTTTTACCAGACGGGATCCTGCGAGCTCCGGGCCCCGAGAGCAGCCCCCCTGCACCGCTGGGTGACAAGAGAGACACGTTAGAGGACACGCCACGGCCCGGGGCACCCACGGGGCACAGCGGGGCCAAACGGGGCTGGGGGCGAGGGGGAGACCTGGCACGGGGAAAGCCAGGCCTGCCAAACTGCCCCAGAACTGCACCAGGAATGCCAGGGGTGGATCCCTTCCTGGGGAGGCAGAGGACGGAGAGATCCCGCTGTGGGAACCACACAGGAAGTTCTTTTCCCTTTCCCTTTTCCCATTCCCTTCTCCCTTTCCATTTTCCTTTTCCCTTTGCCTTCCCTTCCCCTTCCCTCTTCCCTTTTCCCTCTCTTTTTCCCTCTCCCTTCACACAGGCGCCGTCCTTTGTGGGTTAAAAGGGGAAATTGCTGTTTTCCCGGAGGAAAAGGGGATGTCCTGCTGGAAACCCCAAGGAACAAGGAAAGACCTCAGTGAGGAAAAATCTGGGACACGGCCCCAGAGGAACAATTTTCAGGGTAACTGAAGAGATTCTGACGGAGCAGAGGTGGGGCTGTGCTTCCTCAAGTTGTGGGAAGGAGGAGAGATCCCAGCTGGATCAGGGAGCTGGAAACACCACCGGGAACCCCAGGAAGCCCAGAGGGGACATTGGGGCTCCAGCTGCTGCCCCTGCCCGCCCCAGCACCAAACTGGTCCCGATCCCAGTTCCTTCACAGACACAGGGAATCCAAGGAATTCCCTCATCCCTCCCTGGTGCCCATGGTGATTGGGCACAAGCATGGGCTTTAAAGCCCTGGTCAGGTTTTTAGGGCTGGAGCAGTCCGGGGACAGAGTGGGCACCTGAGGGGAGAGAGGGGCAGAGCTCTGGCTCTCGGGGTGAGCAGCAGTGCCCACCTGGGCACCTGGGCTGGCTGTGGCAGAGGGGACGATGTGTGCCAGCTCCTGCGGCTCAGGACACACCAGGAACACCCTCAGGGACACCAGAGTGGGCACAGGACCAGCTGGGCAAGCACAGCACCGTGCTGGGCACCTCTGGCATCCTCCCTGTGAGATTCCTGATTCCTCACCCCAAAGCGACCCCAGACCCGTCCCCCAGCCCCAAATCCACCTGGGCAGCTCTGTGTCATCCCCCATGAGAGATCCCCAACTCCTGACCCCAAAGCGACCCCAGACCCCTCCCCAACCCCAAACTCACCCGGGCAGTTGCTCCCCTCCGCGTCGGCGGCCGCGGTTTTGCCGTCGGAGCAGCAGCCCAGGGCGGTGTTGTAGCACGTGGCCCTCTCGATGGCGGGCGTCGATGTCACCTGGCCCTCGTCCAGCTCCTCCTCCCCTGGGGACAGCAAGGGGACGTTCAGCAGTGACACCTCTGCGCACCCACCGTGACACCCGGGGGGTGGCCGGAGCCACCGCGGAGCCCCAGGGCTGGCACTCACCGGCAGATCCCGCCCCGCTGGACTCCTGGTCACCGCTGGCCCCCGTGTCCTGGTCCCCGCTGCCCTCAGCGCTGCCGGACTCGCCGTAGCCCGGCTGGCTGGTGGCCACCACCACGGGCGCGGTGGCCAGTGGGCGGATGGTGGCCTTGTGCACCCCGTGGGTGACCCAGGGCGTGGTGGCCGGCCTGGCTGTTGTCACGCGCCTCGTGGTGGGGTGGCCTCGCTCCGTGGGCTTGGCTTCCGGCGGCACGGAGCTGGTGGCCACCCCCGTGGGCTCCGGGACCGGCGTGGTGGCCTGAGGGGGCACGGGCAGCAGGAGGCGGTCCGGGGGCAGCGTGGGCAGTGGCGTGGGGGGCACGGCGGGGCTCGTGTGGGGGATGGACTCTGCAAGGAGCGGACACAGGAGGTGAGGAGGGGGAAAAGCCGGGGGTGGCACCGGGAAGGGGGTGGCAAACCCTGGGAAGGGCATCGGCTGTGCCAGGGGTGTCCCAGAGGCACAGGGGGCAGCCAGAGCGAGGGTCAGTGTCAGGACACGGGGCTGGCACTGCCCTGGGGACACTCAGTGGCACTGCCATGGGGACACTGAACGTGGCACTGCCCGGGGGACACTGAACATGGCACTGCCCGGAGGACACTGAACGTGGCACTGCCCTGGGGACACTCTCCAGGGGACACTCAGCATGGCACTGCCCTGGGGACACTCTCCAGGGGACACTCAGCATGGCACTGCCCAGGGGACACTCTCCAGGGGACACTCAGCATGGCACTGCCCAGGGGACACTCTCCAGGGGACACTCAGCATGGCACTGCCCAGGGGACACTCACCGTGGCACTGCCCCATGTGCTTGACCGTGATGTGCTGGCCCTGCCTGCAGGCGATGGTCAGCAGCTGGCACTGGTCCCCGTAGGTGACACCGTCGGAGCCACACACCTGGGGGCACAGGGGACACCGCAGCTGCACCTCTGGGCCCCTCCCAGCAGCGGGAACGGGGCCCTAAATGCTGGAAGCGATTTTGGGGGGGCTCCTGTGGGGCACAGGTGGGGGGACAGAGCAGCTCAGAGGTGCCAGCGGGGCATGGAGCGTCCCCAGCCGGGGGACATCTGTGACCTGCATGTCACCAGCAGGGAACAACCTCCCGCCTGATTCTGTGAGGGAGAGGCATCAGAGCACCCCCAAATGTCCCTGAGCCCCCCCAAGGGTGCTGTCCCCAAACCTTGGTCATGTTGGCCTCGGAGCACAGCGGGGACGGGCACTCGCAGTGGGCGAAGCCGTTCACCTCCACGCACGAGGCCCCGAACTCGCAGCGCATCTCCTCGCAGGATGTGGGGGCTGAGGGGTCTGCGGGGAGGGGAATGAGGTGGTCAGTGAGAATCCCGATTGTACCGGAGCCAAAATCCCAAATGCAGGAAGCAAAATCCAAATTATACAGGAGCCAAAATCCCAAATACACAGAAGCGAAATCCCAAACAGGAAGCAAAATCTCAGTTATGCAGAAACCAAAATCCCAACTGTATAACCAAAGTCCCAGTTCCAAAGGAACCAAAAACCTGAATACGCAGAAACAAAATCCCAGTTATACGGGAAGCAAATCCCAAATACAGGAAGCAAAATCCCAAATATACAGAAACCAAAATCCCAGTTATACAGGAAACCAAAATCCCAATCATATGGGAACTAAAATCCCAATTATAGGAACCAAAATCCCATTTACACAGGAACCAAAATCCCAATTATTCAGGAGCCAAATTCCCAGTTATGCAGGAACCAAAATCCAAGTTATACAACCAAAATGCCAATTATATCGGAAGCAAAATTCCAATAACACAGGAACCAAAATCTCAGTTATGTAGGAACCAAATTCCCAGTTATGCAACCAAAATCCCAGTTATAGAGGAAGAAAAATCCCAAATACAGGAACCAAAATCCCTATTATTCAGGAGCCAAATTCCCAGTTATAGAGGAAGAAAAATCCCAGTTATAGAGGAAGAAAAATCCCAGTTATAGGAACCAAAATCCCAGTTATTCAGACACCAAAATCCCAGTTATATGGGAACGAAAATCCCAGTTATGGGGGAACCCCTGACCTTTCTCACAGCCAGCGGTGCCCAGTTTGCTGCCGTTGGGGCACTGGTTGCACTTCATGCCTGTGATGCCCGTCCTGCAGGAGCACAGCCCCGTCATCTGCTCGCAGTCATCCCGCACCGAGCCCACAGGGTCACAGTTACAGGCTGGGAGAGGGGAAATGCAGTTATAGGGTGGGAAATAGGGAAAAAAACACATTTACAGGGCAGGAAAGGGGGGAAAAACCACAGTTATAGGGTGGGAAATAGGGAAAAAACACAGTTACAGGGCAGGAAAGGGGGAAAAAATACAGTTACAGGGTGGGAAATAGGGAAAAAACAGTTACAGGGCAGGAAAGGGGGAAAAAATACAGTTATAGGTGGGAAATAGGGAAAAAACACAGTTACAGGGCAGGAAAGGGGGAAAAAATACAGTTACAGGGTGGGAAATAGGGAAAAAACACAATTATAGGGTGGGAAATAGGGAAAAATCGCACTGTTTTGCTGGTGTTTTTGTGGTGCTGCTGGCCTCAGGAATTCAAACAAAGAGGGAGGAGAAGGGGCCAGGCAAGGCCCAGGATGTTCAGAGCTGCTGCCACCGCTGCCCCTCTCGGGGGGGTGGCAATGTCCCATCCCTGTCCCACTCAGGGTGGGTGGCGATGTCCCATCCCTGTCCCACTCAGGGNACAGTTACAGGGCAGGAAAGGGGGAAAAAATACAGTTACAGGGTGGGAAATAGGGAAAAAACACAATTATAGGGTGGGAAATAGGGAAAAATCGCACTGTTTTGCTGGTGTTTTTGTGGTGCTGCTGGCCTCAGGAATTCAAACAAAGAGGGAGGAGAAGGGGCCAGGCAAGGCCCAGGATGTTCAGAGCTGCTGCCACCGCTGCCCCTCTCGGGGGGGTGGCAATGTCCCATCCCTGTCCCACTCA